>BSBK01001082.1:457500-615000 GCA_027943335.1 Chamaecyparis obtusa | reverse complement strand
ATTTATTCTTTTTTTTCTTATTTGGTTAGTTATGTTTATATATATATGGTACATCTACAGTTGTTGGAGGAGATCTTGTTCCTTCACTGCTCCACCATTAAATGTGCACATTCAACCTCACACCTCTCACACAAACAAGGGAAAGAGAGGAAGTTTGAGAGAAAAAATGCTCTAACCCTAATTTTTCAGGTTAGGTTTTGGAGAGCTGGAGAAAAGAGGAAAGTGGAAGGGGAAATGAGAAATCAAAATGAATTCTCCTTTTTTTTTCCCTTCTCATCTCCACTTGGGTCTAGCCTTAATTAGAGTTGTCGTTTATAATTTATTTTTAGAAAGTTTATGTTTTTATTTCAGAGAGTGACTTTATTGAAAAAGGATTTGTATTTTTTTAAAATTTTGGTTTTATTAGTTTTTTTTAAAAAGTGGTTTTATTTTGGGTGCAATTTAAATTTGCATGAAATAGGTGTTTTTGCATTAAATTTAAATTAGTGTTGTACTTGAAAATTATTAGCTACATTATGGACAATTTTAATCACATGGTGCTATAGTAACTTTTATTTTACATTAATAATTTATTAAGACTTTAAATAAATATGCAACTTCAAGATGTAATATTAATTAAAATAATGTTAAATCATTAACCATCATTTAAACATTCCATGATTTGGTTAATCAATGTTGTACCTGTTAATTTATTAATTAATTAATTGGCTACATGCATAAAGTAACATTATTAGGAGATTTAAAATTAAGGTCCACTAGGAAAGGTCTAGGAGCCAGAACTAGAACGAAAAAGAATCAAAACACTTTTGAGAGCAAGGAGATCATGGGGCTCAAGGAGAATTTAAAAAATATGATAGATCTAGAGAAGAAGATGGAAGTCTCCATGTAGACTCTAAGAGGATGGTAGTTCCTAGTTTGTTTTTCTATCTCCTTTTCCTTTTGGCTTCTTGTTTGGTTCATTGTTGTTCATTTGGTGTGTTCTTTGCCCCCCTTTTTTTTTTTAGTTGTTCCTTCCACCTGTGCTTATTGAATATTCTTTATCTTTAAACCTTTGGGTTTCGGGTCCCTATAAAACCTATTTTTGCTTAATTTTAAAATATTATTAGTCGATTTTAAATTAAGCTAGCTTATTAAGTTGAACCTAGATGAGGGGATAATTTTAAAGGTTTCTTTTATTTTTTTTAATGTGAAGCATAGTTTTAATAGTGGTGTACACCTAGGTTAATATGGTAAATTCCTTAGGAGAATTAATTAAACTAATAATGTAGAGTATCCTAAACCTTTTAGCAATAAAGTACTTTTTGCAAAATTAATTAAGTAAATCTAAGCAGTTGTAGCCCTTGACAGAATCTAGATAATATACTCAATCGAGGGATGTTGACAAGTTAGTGTTTTTTTGTCATGATTCCCCTTGATGTTAAAATCAACCTTAATCTAGTTATTCTCTATGGAATTGGGTTTACCTAGTAATGTCATTCTAGTAAGAACCTTTATTAAACACTTAAACCATGTCAATATCTAACATTATTTAAATTAACATGTTTTAAAAAAATGTGTGGATGTGTTTAGCCCTTAGATTTTTTCCATGACATTACTCTCACCAACACTAAAATATCTGATGAACTCATATAGAAGAAAAAGTCACTAAAAATAAGGGCTTCAAGAGAATAAAAAAGGGGTCTTAGCTGATCCAAGACTCCTTAACTCAAAAGTAACCCTTATGGGACTTCTAAGTAATGATGAATTTAACATAACTCTCCATTTCTCCTCAAAACTCATGCACACCATGTGCAATCTCAAACCCAATCTCCAATTTTCATTTTTTATACTCTATATTTAATATTTATTTTTAGTTTATAAAATACCAATAAATAAATAGTAATTACATTTCCATATGAAAAGAATAAATAAAATATTATTATTTTAATTTTATTTATACCTAAGTCAATATTTATTAAGTAGCATATTTATTACTCAAATAATTATTAACATAAGTATAAATAATTTTCCATATCATACGTCACTTTGGATACCAGGTTTGATAGAATTTGTACATACCACTTTGTCTTGTTGAATCACTTTAGGCATGAAGAAAATCTTTCCATCCTGTTTTATCTCTATTCCTCCATAAATGAGAATATTAATGGCTTTAGAGAGAAGAACATAGCTAACCCTGCCCTACATGAAGGCTTGTTACTGTTGATTTATGATTTCTTCAAAACCCAAATTCTGGGTAAGGAAATTGTAGATAACAAAGCTAACAGTGAAGATTCTGGGTCAGACTACATCCCATCGGGTAATAGTGAGGATACTCATTTTGAGGATAGTGAGGAAGAAGAGCAGAAAAATTTGAAAAAGGGGTCCTCATCCAAGAAGAGACCCTTGAGCTCGGTCAAAATAGAAAATTCTCTGAAAAAGTAGGACATAAAAGAGATAAACTCGGATGAGGAGTATAATGACAATGAGGAAGACATAAATATAGATGATGAGGAGGGAAACCCAAACAAGGAAGCCACAAAAATGCCGGAATAGGTCAAAGAGGAAAACCTCAACACTATGAACAATTTCTTGTGTCATCTATCTATTGATCTCACGATCAACAATGATAACTTCCCACCTCTTTAGCCCCAGTCTAGAACCAACAAAGAGGCTCAAGACCCAATTTCTGAGGACCCCAAAGAAGGACAGGGAAATCCCTCTACCTAGTCTCCCATTATGCTTGAGACCTCAGAAGATAAGTCTAGAGGGGAGTATCAAAGTCAAGACTCAAGAAAAGGGAAAAAGGTCCAGAGGAGCTTCAATATCAATACAATGCGCATGGGGATCATAAGGGAGGCTATTTACCCAAAAATTCTGGAGGATACCGAAGGCAAAATCCATAAGGAGGAGCTGATTAACCTCACTCTGGTGGTTCTCAGTGATAAGGCTAGGGAAATGGAGATGGATTTCCTCAACAATACTAAGAATAGTACGTTGGATCAGTATAGGTGCTTCAAATGGCTTTTCCATGAAATTGAAGACCTCAAAGAAAAAATTCAGAGTATTGATGATAAGGATCACAAAACCACTGAGTGAAAGAAATGCTTGGAGGCTAGGGTTGAGAGCCTAGAATCTAAAATGATTAGTCTAGAGGACACCCTAAAGGGTATTGCCGAGCAAAACTATAACATTCTTAAAGCGTCCAATTGTATGCACCCTAAAATGGTCACCTAGACTTTGGGCCCCATTTCTGCAATTTATCAAATCCCTGAATCAATATTTTCAAATATCAACAATATCAATTATATAAATTTCCTTGATCAAATCATAATCAATTCAATATTTCCTAAGGTTTGAGCCTTATTTAATTTAAAAGAAATAAAAAATAAAAATCTTATTTAATTAAGAGAACATGCTCCCTTTTAATTAATTAAAAATCTCTTTTAATTAAATAATAAAATCATTTTATCCTAAGCCTTTATTTAATTAAAAGGAATTTCCTCCCTTTTTATTTAAATAAAAAATCTCCACTTTTCTTCTTATCCTATGTTGCACAAATAAATCATTATTCTTATTTTATAAAAAGGGAAAAAAACACTTTTTGTCTCATGTGGGACACAAAAGTCAACTCTTATTTTCTCATTGGAGGATATTTGTGCACAAGGATCAAGCTTCTTTTTTTCTCCACCGTTGATTAAGTCTTTTGCCTCTTAATCTCAATGGTCCATTCCTTTTCATTTCCTATAAAAGAAGAGCTCTCTTCTTCATTTTCATATCTTAGGTTTTCATGCTAATGTTATGCTGCAGGTTTTCTAGGTCATTTGGAGCTTTTTGAAGACATTCTACATCCAAGCTTTGAAGACTTGTTATTGCATTTCATTGTAGTTTCATATTTCCTTTCTTAGTTGTATTATCATGGCATATTAGCTTAGATTTCCTTTTATGCAATATATTAACTTGCATTGTCATATAGATTTGCATTGCATTGCATACATTTGGTTTCATTGGAGATATTGGCATTCTTTCCCTTTTCTTTGATTTGGAATCTCTCATTGTGTGGTTGACTAGCAAGGTCATGAGTTTATAGCTCTAGCTGAGAGCAATTTTACAAATCTTGCAACTCCATGCATAGAGAGCTATGGATCAATTTGTGAGGGCTCATTCTTGAGTTTTATTGCACGCAAGGATTCATAGAAGTGTGGTCACATTTTTACCATACATTTTTAGAACCCACTGTGGGGCAACCCACCTCTTGCATGCTAGTTTTGATTATTTTTAGAGCTAACTCTTGTGCAGATTTGTTTGGAGACAAAAACCCTAGATTTGAAAGATTTGATCATATCTCTCAAACAGCTTTGTGTTTTGGTCTAAAATTTTGTTTGTAGGTTGGAGACATATCAAAAAAGCTCCAAAAAAAATTTCAAAATTTTTGGAGGTAATTTCTATTTTTAATGATTTTTTCTTGATTTTTCATAAAAAAATGATTTTTGGCGCAAATCAGTGTATTTTTTAGAAAATTTTATATTTCTGGAAAGGTCTTGGAATTATACAAGGGTCCATTCACTATTTTTTTCATTTAGAAATCATATCATAGCTCATTTGGTCAATTTATAAAAATTGGTCTATTTTGGTAAAATGGGTCTCTAAGGCACAAATGAAGAGATTTTTCTAAAATTTTTACATTTTTGGAAAGATCTCTATTTTTTGATAGAGGTCTCTTTTTTGCATTTTCAGTTTAGGGTCTGAATTCATATGATAAAAATTAGATCTTGTTGACTAGGTCAAATGCAAAAAAAATAAAATTTTGTGATGGGTATGCACTTATTTTTCATTGTTCAATGCATGATATGAGTTATCATTTGGATTATTTGCTGGTTATCATTGCTCCTAAAAATTTATTTTTAGATCTAACCCTAGGGTTTGCATAAGTTGGATATACATTGCATATCTTGTTTGCTTATTTTCTTGTCTTGTTCATTTGAAGGTGCTCTTGCTTTCATGGAAAATATTTAAAACAAAGCATTGGACTTGAGGTACTTTGTTCCATCTCTACAACATTTAGATCTTGAGATTAAAATTGAACCTCTCATGTGTTTGGCTTGAGTTTTTACATGCTTTCATAGAACACATTTCAATTGATGCTCTTAATGGGAAATGAATGAACATAGATTTGCTTTCATACAAGTTTGTGTAAGTGAATGCTTGTGTTTAAATTTTAAGTAATTCTTGGTTCCAATATCAAATATCTCATTGAGTGATTGAGGGCATGGATTCATTCTTTGTTTACATAGGGAGTTAAATGCACCACTTTGTGGACTCACTCTATGTTTTCTTGGAAAGTTAAATATTCCATTGATTCAACCCTTTGTCATTTGTGAGTAGTATTGATAAGAAACTTTAGATTACTTGTGATTGATCTAGATTGCTATCTTGGGTTATTGGACTCGCTAATCCACCGGCCCCTCATTTCTACCCCGTGGTTGCAAGATTAGTGCCACATTAAAGGGGAGGGGTCTACAGGAAAGAAGCGTTAATTGCTCCACTAGGCAACCCTTTTGTGTTTTTGGAACTCACTTGTTTTCTAAAGTGTGGACTCACTTTGAGTTGATGTGAGGAGTTAAATGTTTCACTTTTGGGCTCACTTTGAGTTGGTGTGAAGAGTTAAATGTTCCACTTTTGGACTCACTTTGAGTTGGTGTGAAGAGTTAAATGTTCCACTTTTGGACTCACTTTAAGTTGGTGTGAAGAGTTAAATGTTCCACTTTTGGACTCACTTTGAGTTTGTGTGAAGGTTTAAGTGTTCCACTTTTTGGACTCACTTCACATTCTCTTGAAGGATTAAATGTTCCACTTTTGGACTCACTTCACATTCTCTTGAAGGGTTAAATGTTCCACTTTTGGACTCACTTCACATTATCTTAAAGGGTTAAATGTTCCACTTTTGGACTCACTTCACATTCACTTGAAGGGTTAAGTGTCCCACTTTTGGACTCACTTTTCATTTACTTGAAGAGTTAAGTGTTCCACCTTTAGTGCTCTAAATACTTTTGATAGCGAATTACTTAGTTTTTATTTCTAGAAGGCCTGCTTGGGGACACACCACCTCAAGGGATGACCTTAACTCCTATGCTCCGGTGGAGTATAAATATCGGGAGGTGAATCCAAAAACACCTCTCTTAGGAATTGAGTTTGATATTAGTCTTGGCTAAGCCTCAAAGAACTTTATACCTTTGAGAAGTGAAGGAGGAGATTTGGGTTACCATCTCCCCTGGCTATGTGATTTTGGATTCTTCTCATCTACGGATTTGGGCCTCACGTACCTTGTGTATATCAAGGACTCCTTTTAGAAAGCCATGTATATCCTTGTAGATAGCTTGATAAGGTGTTGTTGTGTTCTAAGTGCCTACTAAAACATTGTCAAGAACATACACAAGTAGAACCTTTAAGGAGTAGAAATACTAAGTCACTATACTTGTTCATGCGCAAGGTTGCTTTTTCCCTTGCTCATTGCTTGAAGACAGTTTTCTTGAACTCCCTGGTTGCTGTTCTATGTGCTTGATCATCATTGCAAAATCTTTTGAAAGATCTAATTGGAATATTGAAACTTAGTTTTGTCCTGCTGTAGTGAGTTCTCCTTAGAAGCTTGGTCTTCCTTGGTCAGTTCAGGTCAGATCCTAAGTGTTTTCATGTTGCTCAACATCTCAATGAACGTTATGGTATCAATTGCATAAGATGAATCTTTTTCTTCTTCTTTCTTCTTCATTTCCCATGTTCTTCTAAAGTCTTCTATTCCCATGGGAAATTCTTCTTCTTCTTCTTGATTCTTTTCCTCTTACTATCTAGTCTACCTTCTTCTATTCATCTATTCATTTCTTCCATGATTGATTCCTCCTCTTCTAGAACCATGAATTTCAACTATCTTGCTAAGGAACCTCTCTTGAGAATAGATGATCTTAATCTCATTGCTCAATTTGAAGAATATCTTTATTCCTCCAATAGTCCTTCCAAATATCTCATGGGTGATAAACTTATGGAAAAAATAAAGGAAAAGATGATTAAATTAGATGCCTTTGCTAGGATCATAGACATGATCATATCACAACCTCCTTCTTCTAAATGTTCTTCATCATCTAAGTCTTCTCATTCTTCCTCATCTTCCAAATCTTACCATGACTCTTCTAAACATTATTTGCATTCTTCATTATCCAGGTCTTCTTCTTCCACTAAGTCTTTAATTTCCTCTTCTTCACAATCTCATTCTTCTTCTACTTCTCCCAAGAGTCTTACTTCTCTTCAAAAGACATACCATAAAGAGCAACATGATAGTACTTATGATACCGCTTCCATGAAGAGTGACACACCCACCTATGATGACTATGATGACTATGATGATGGGCAATGTAGTGATACCTATGACACCTCTATTCCTAAGAGTCCTCCTAGTCGTGTCCTTGTGCTTACTGGAAATGGGTCCTCATATTGGAAAGATCATGATGGTGATTAGTATGATTCAGATTTTGAAAGAAATTCTGATGATTTTTGTGAACAATACCTTGATTATGATCCATCTACTACTGTTGAGGAATATAAAATGCACCATGCTAATTTGAAATGTAAATATTATAAGAATCCTTCCTCTAAGAACATTCATGCTGAAAATAAAGATGACACTCTCAAGTAAGATCATGTTAATGTTGAACTTTTGTCTTGTGATGGTTCTCTTCCATCCCCTGTTTCCTCCAACACCCACACACTTCCTAAAGCTTCTGAGTCTTCCAAATCTTTCATTAATCCTTCATCCAACAAAGATCTTAAGGCTTTTCATGCGGTTCCCTATAGTTATCCTCAAGGGCTACCTCTTAAAGAAACTCAAGCTAATCTTCCCTTGGTTGTGAATACTTCCAATAATGCTGAACTTAAAGAGCCTAAACCTTCATATGTTATAAAGCCTACTTCAACTAATCCTTCACCATCTCCTCCAAAGTCTTCCATACAACTCCAATCCGCTTCCTTATCCTTAGAAGTGGCTCCATGTCAAGAGGACTCTAAAAATGATAAAGAAAAGAACATAAAGAAAGATCAAGATCAGGAACCCTCCATATCATCCAATTCTCTTCATGATGTATCTCCTCCATTTCATGGTTCTTTTGATCCTCTACACTCTTCCACATTCATTCCACCATCTCCTAAGCAAGATCAAGCTACTACTCACATCATTGAGCTTATTGACAAACAAAATAACCTTACTACACTTGCGCTTTCCAAAGATGATACTTCCATTAAGATTATTAAAAATGGTGTTGTTACTTCTGATGTAAAGCCTATTGAAAATCAAAAGAAATTTGATACGCTTATGCTATCCAAAACTACTTGTCAAGATCAAAGTATTTCATCTTCTTGTTCTACCACTCCATGTTCGCTTCCATTTTCTACTCTTCCTAAATCTTCGCAAGCTTTGAACAATCCTATCGAAGAAGTTGCTCCTATTCAAGATGTTCATGATCTTATTGCAAATCCTAATGCTCACTCTAAAGATGCTAATGTCCTTGGTTATCATATAGATGTTGATGAACTTATTGATTATCCTTTTGCATCTTCCATGTCCATCCTTGGACCTTCTCCACCAATACTAAGGGCTTCACATCTTCCTTCCATCTTGGGCCCTTATGTCCCTTCACTTTCCCCTCTTAATTCTCTTAATTTGTCATCCATTTTGGGTCCTTATGTCCCTCCATCTCCTATCTTTCCTCAAGATCAACATAGATACATACCCTTGAATCCTTTTCATCCACTTACCCATCTAAACCAGTCATATCTTCCTTCTTCTTCCACAAGTCCCAAGTCTTTTGGAAGTAACTTGAATGTTCAATACAAGAAAAATAAGAAATACAAGAATCCATCAAAAAAAGAAGATCACCATGTCCCCTCTAATCGACATGGATATATAAATTCAAAAGAGATATCTAAGAAAAAAACTACAAGACAAGTATGGGTTCCAAAATCCATTATTGAAGATATTCTCTCTAAATCATCAAAAAGAAATAAAAAGCCTAAGGCTATATGGATTCCAAAGTCTCTCTTGAAAGAGTCTAAAATTGAACAAAAAGTGAAGTTGACATTCAAGCTTCCAAAGACTTCCACTTCATCTTCTTCAAAAAATATTCTTCAATTCCATGTGCCTGAACCACAACCTCTGCTAAACATTCATCATATTCCTTCATGTACTCCTTCATTCACATTTCCTCTATCCTCTTGCCACCCTTCAATGTGTGTGTTGATGTTTACCTTGCCTTCCTTTCCATCCACCCTTTCACAATCCTTCCATTCATTATCCTTCTACCTTCTATTCTTTTTCCTCATTTTCCTATTCCTCCTATCTTTCAACCTCAATCGTTTTACATAAAACCTTATCCTCCATTTTTCTCTTCCATTTTCATTTCCCTATCAGTATCTTTGAGCATATCAGTTTGGATCCTTGGCATATCATGGTTTATCCTTTCAAGGAGCATTATCTAAAAAGCTTTCCTTCTTCCAAAAAAATATAAAATTAAAAAAAAATAGAAAAATTCAAAAAGAAAGAAAGAAAATAAATGAAAAAATTGAAAATGTGTCATGGTGAAAACCTGGAAACAGGTGCCTTGGTAGCAAAAGTAAAGAGAAATAAATTTTTTCTATGGTGAAAACCACTCCCTTGTGGTGCCTTGGATAAGTACCGTGATGAAAACATGGCAATCAGGCATCATGAGTAGTTCTTCTACATATTTCATCCATTCCATCTTCTCTCTTTGATCTTGACAAGGTTGAACTATACACAAACAATTGGCTATCTTGTGAGCTATCTTAATATGATCTTGCTTTCATTCCTTTCATGTTTAGCCTTCATATTTATTTTCCTCCATTCATTCTAGCCTGTCGCTATCCTCTTCCCCTTTGGTCTTGATCCAATAAAAAGAGTAAAAAATGATGCTACGAAGTCTCTTAACATGTCTACTCCTTGGATTGCATCCTTCCTTCTTTTGTCGTGCACTTTTGTGACTTATCCTATGCTAGCCTCTCATTTCTTGTCCAAATGCACTTTACATGACAATCTTTTCCCTAGCTTGGGTACTCTTGAGGATTTTGACTTTTAGGATGTCTTCCCTTCATTCTCCTTCATTTTCATGTATTCCATCTCTTCCACCAGCTTGCTTATCCCTCTTGTCCTCCACATTGCTAGATATTGAGACTACATGATGTGATCTTGTTTGGGAGTTTGATGCCATTCTGTCTAAGGGAATCCTTTGTACATATTTATTCATCCTAAAAAAATACCACAAAAAAATTGATATATGATGCTGAAAAAATCATAAAAAGTATACAAAGTCCTAAAAAAATACAAAAAAAAAAAAAAATTCAAAAAAAAAAAATAGAAAAAGTGCCTTGGTGAAAACTTGGAAATAGGCGCCTTGGTAGCAAAAATCCAAAAAAATGAAAAAAGAAAAAAATTGCAATAAATCCAAGTGGTGAAAACCTAGAAATAGGCGCTACTTGAGGCCTTTGCACTCCTATTTGTTAGCATGCATCCTTGACACTTAGCCTTTCTCCATCATGCATTGACCTTATTTGACTTGGTCTAGAATTGGTCTTTGTCTAAATGTCTAAGGGGCATACCAGTTAGCATTGGTCTTTTAGGTGCGTTTGTCTCTTGGGGCATTTCAAAAATAGGTGTTTTTCAACACCACCCAAAATAGTGTTTTTCAACACTACCCTTGCATCAAGTGTTTCTTAACACTTATCAGATGTCTTTCCCTATAGTCTAGTATGATGCGATATTTCTCATTTGCTGATGCGATAACTAGAGTCTGACTCTATGACCAACACACATGCACTTAAACAATCAACTTGTTGAGATATGTTGACTTTATTTTTCTTTGTGTGCTGTCTATGAGGATTTCTTTGATGAGTGGTCTCTCCCTGAGAAGTTTTCAATGATGCATAGCTAGAAGACTGAGGGTATGAGAACATGTTTTATTTCTTTATCTGCTTGTGGGTATATTTTGTTGGTCCTAACTGTCATGAGCATTTATGCTGGTCTTACTTGACACTAGGGATTGACAAGATATTATCCTTGACTATTTTGCGAGTGCATGCTTCTAGTTATCTTGACTTTCATGTGTCTTGATACAAGCATAATCTCACCATATCAAACTTAGGTGATCTCACTGCATTAGTCATTTGGACCTACATGTCTTTGATGCCTAGGTAGGATTTCCACATTTCTATCTAATAAAGATCATGTTCATATCCACATAGTTATGCTAGTGTGCATTGGATGATCTTACGATGCCACCAATAATGCTCAATGATGATAATTAGATGTCTATAGGCATTGTGACCTTGCAAGTCAACCACTTTCATAGTAGCTTGCATTCTTAGGTTCATTATAGTTTAGTTTTTGCATCTTGCATATGGAGACAACTCTCCTTTTTATCATCTATGGACTAGTTGGTCAACTGTGCTCATTTTCTGATTCTTCTTGATCATATCTTTCATTTCTGATCTTTCATATCACATCATTTTCTATCCATTTTCAGACTCAAAATCAAAATCTGAGTCGCGTTTCCAAGTTTTCTCATTCTTCTATGTAGTTGACTAACCTTTTGAGGCATAATTCTTTGATCTTTGATGGAATTTCTTCCTTTCCATGTCTTCCAAACTTCTAGTCTTTCATTCACCCCTTTTGCTTCTTCTCTCTGAGATTTGACTTAATCTTTATCCTATATCTTTTTCAGTCAAACCTCGTCAACTTGGGGCATGTCTTCACTATTCGATAGTTATCCTATCATGCTCCATCTTTTGATTATGATTTATTGTGACTTGATCAGGTTTATCAATTTGTTGTTCTCCTCTATCTGATTTCAATTTCAATTCCGAGGGGGCAGTACCTATTAGCTTTAATCTTTGATTCAACTTTATCATTTAGTTCAACATGAGATTCTTATTTTTAGACTTCATTATCACCTAGCAGCGATGGTGGTGATTTTGTCTTTCAATTTTTATCTCCTATTTTTTAGATTTGATTATTGCCTAGCAGCGACGGTGATAGTTTTGTCTAAGGCTTGATTTGCACCTAGCAGTGACGGTGTTGGTCTTGTCTTTTGTTTATTTTTGTCTTGATGTGTTCCCAAAATGAACACACATCTAGGTTGTTTTGTGATCCCAAATAGATCTCACATTTCAATTCTTCTTTGACTACATGTGTTCTTGAAATGATCACACATTAGTCAAAGAGGGGAAAATGTATGCACCCTAAAATGGTCGCCTAGACTTTGGGCCCCATTTCTACAATTTATCAAATCCCTGAATCAATATTCTCAAATATCAACAATATCAATTATATCAATTTCCTTGATCAAATCATAATCAATTCAATATTTCCTAAGGTTTGAGCCTTATTTAATTTAAAAGAAATAAAAAATAAAAATCTTATTTAATTAAGAGAACATGCTCCCTTTTAATTAATTAAAAATATCTTTTAATTAAATAATAAAATCATTTTATCCTAAGCCTTTATTTAATTAAAAAGAATTTCCTCCCCTTTTATTTAAATAAAAAATCTTCACTTTTCTTCTTATCCTATGTTGCACAAATAAAGCATTATTCTTATTTTATAAAAAAGGAAAAAACACTTTTTGTTTGATGTGGGACACAAAAGTCAATTCTTATTTTCTCATTGGAGGATATTTGTGCACAAGGATCAAGCTTCTTTTTTTCTCCACCGTTGATTAAGTCTTTTGCCTCTTAATCTCAATAGTCCATTCCTTTTCATGTCCTATAAAAGAAGAGCTCTCTTCTTCATTTTCATATCTTAGATTTTCATGCTAATGTTATGCTGTAGGTTTTCTAGCTCATTTGGAGCTCTTTGAAGACATTCTACATCCAAGTTTTGAAGACTTGTTATTGCATTTCATTGTAGTTGCATATTTCCTTTCTTAGTTGTATTATCATGGCACATTAGCTTAGATTTCCTTTTATGTAATAGATTAACTTGCATTGTCATATAGATTTTCATTGCATTGCATACATTTGGTTTCATTGGAGATATTGGCATTCTTGCCCTTGTCTTTGATTTGGAATCTCTCATTGTGTGGTTGACTAGCAAGGTCATGAGTTTATAGCTCTAGCTGAGAGCAATTTTACAAATCTTGCAACTCCATGCATAGAGAGCTATGGATCAATTTGTGAGGGCTCATTCTTGAGTTTTCTTTCATGTAAGGATTCATAGAAGTGTGGTCACATTTTCACCATACACCAATGACCACATTAAGCTACTAATCAACAAAATGGAAGAAAAGATGGATAGTAGGGTTGATTAGAGGACTATGGAGGAAGAGAAGGAGAAGCCCAATGAGGGTCTAGACAAAATAACCAAAGCCAAAATAAAGAAAAATAGGGAGGATGATGGCTCCCATGGATGCCAAGACATTCAGAAAGTTAAAGAGGCAGCATAGATGATGGAGGTTCTCGAATGCAACGCTAGTGTCATGCTCAGAAGCTTGGCTTAACTCGCCTTTCGGTGCCTGCCTCTTTTTCCTATGTTTTGTCTTTCCTTTTTTGTGGTTGTTTCTTGGTTGGCCTTTTTGTGGTTTGTCCCTTTTCTTTTTTAATGCTTTAGCTCTGAACTGAACTTGATTCTTCTTTTTTTTTAAAACTATGTTGTGTGTTTCAGGCTCCCTGTAAAACCTATTTTACTTAATAAAAAATATAAGCATAAATAAAATTAAAATAAAATAATGACTTCACATATCTATGAATGAATCATATTACAATGATTTTGATCTAAAAATTAAAATGAAGCAAAAATACATTAAATTATTCTATCCCATAGATAATATGGTGAAGGAAACCCCTAAAAAACTTTCAATGCCTAAAACAATCCAGTTTTTCCTTTGCACTTCGTCACTTTTTTTAAGAACTTTTGAAGAATTGGCTTCCTCTACACTTGGGATTTTTATCCTTTTTGTAGCTTTAATGAGATTTGAATGGAATTACCTAAAGATTCTAGAAGATCTTTGTAGAGTATAGGTACATTGAACATTTTAAACACTCTCTTTTCAAACTCTCAAGGGTCACGGGCTTTGCTACTTGGTGGCATTTTTCATGAAAACATGTAATAAAACTCTTTAAATTTTGTTTTTCTATGCTTAAAATATGTTATTCCTATTTTAAATCTTCTTTTGTGATAGTGTATAAGCTTTGTGTAATAAATAAGTGGTGACTGATACATGTGTTGCGAGCTCTATAGTTCAACTCAGGATGACAAAAAACACAAACTCTCTACCATGTCTATGATGTTAGATTATGAGTTCTCATTAGTGTCACAAATATAGTGAGTAAAGGAAGCAAATAGGCTAGTTAGTTAGTACACTAAGTATAATAACCAAGAAGAGCACAAGGCAAAGTAACATGGTTACCGACAACAGACTTGATTTAGCACAAACACCAAGCCAGATGATTATCGAGTGCCGAGTACAATTATAACCAAGCACTCATATATAATGAGCATCAATATTATACTGATTCATGAATACAGTATATACTGAGTAATACAAGAAAGACATAGAAGTATGTAATGGCACATAATACAAGGTAAATGATTTACATCAAGCTAGAAAATGGTTTACATAGATTGAAGTGAAGATTAAATGAAGATTTAATCATTAAATGATTGACAATCCGTATGTAATATTCTATTAGGTTATTTATTTGGATCGTAGATCTTAGGTTTTCTAGATGATACCATAACCCTAATTAGGTCAAAATCTTTTGATATAAGAATTGTTAAGATGTAATTTTTGCATGTACCACACATGAAGTAGCTTCCTATATAGACATCTGATGATTAGACAAGGTTGTGGAGTTAAAGTTCTTACAAAGCATTCAATGATTACATTCAAAAGTAGATCAGAAGGCTATTGAGTAGTATTCAAAGAATAAATATAACATACCAAGGTGATAATATCTAAGCACTTATCAAATTTGAAATCAAGCAAAGTAAGTTGCTACATATAGGTCAAATCAGATGTTACTTTCTAACAATTGTGACAAAATTAGATCTCCTAACAAAGTAGACCTAACAAGTCTTTTTGTAAATCTCTTAACCGAGTGCACACTTAACAATGTTTCTAAAATCCTCTAACCACGTTGATCCTGATAGGTCTTTATTGTTACTCCTAATAGGGTAATATCATCAAAAGTGATCAACATTATAGGCTTAACTGGAAAATTTTATTACTACATTTAGTGAAGCTTTGTGAGTACCATCCCCATTGTAATTTTTACCTTTTAAATTTTTTTTATGTGATACCAAAATACTTTTGTATTATGTATGATGTTTCATGGATGTTTACATGTTTTTGATTAAGTAAAATAGGTTTTAGAGGGTTCCTAAAACCCATAACATCTTAAAATATAGAAAAATAGAGATCAAGTCTTAAGGAAGAAAAAAAAACAATAAAACACGCCATAGGCAGGCCAGGAGACAAACTACCATAGAGACATAACAATCAAAATAGAGCAAAAAAGGGACAAGAAAAAGGTCACTAGGAGGAAAGATCAAGAGAGGTTCCTGAGCATCACGACAATGTTGGTTTCAAGAAGCTCCATCTTCTTTGTCGCCTCCTTGATCTTATGAATGTCATTGGATTCTTCTTCATCGATATTTATCTTTGACCTGGCCCTAGTTCTCTTTCTAGGACCTTTATTGGGCTTCTCCTTATTTTCCTTTTTGATAATATGCACATCCTTTCCATACATCTTTTCTTCCATTTTGTCTGTGAGAAATTTGATGTGCTCATTGGAGGCTTTAAGGATATTGAATTTTTTTTTTGCTATACCTTTGAGGGTATCCTCAATGCTTTTCATCTTATCTTCCATTTGGTTAATCCTTGAATCCAGGGGACGAAGATCCTCTGTGGCTTTGTGATCCTTGTTGTTTTTGATGCCCTAGTTTTTTTCCTTGAGATCTTCAAGCTCATGAAAGATCCATTTAAATGACCTGAACTAGTCTAGCATATGATTCTTTGTGTTGTTAAGAAGATTTGGTTCCATTTCCTTGGCCTTGTCATTAAGGATGACCAGCGCAGGGTCAATTAGGTCCTCCTTTTAGATTCTACCATCTATATCCTCGAGGATTTTAGGGTTCACTACTTCCCTGATTATCCCCATCCGCACAATGTTCATGTTGAAATTCTACCACACTTTTTTCCCCTTGACAAAGTTGTCATTGTGATACTCCCCTCTCGACTGGTTCTTATCATCTAAAACGTCATGTGGGTTGCGGGATTGGGTTGAGGGACTGGGTTGAGAGATCTTCTTGGTCATCACTAGGCACCTCTCTATTAGGGTCTTGAGTCTTTTTGTTGGCTCCAGAAGGGGGAGGGAGAATATAATCTTCACTAATGGCCAGATCAATAGAAAGACAACTGGATCATAGATGTTTACATGTTATATTAGAAAACATTTCTTATTTTTAGTAATGTTATAAATGAATGCAAAGATAACATGTTATTCAGTTAATGAAATACATTGTCCTAAGGATTCAGTTCAAAAACACATTAGGGTTACTGATTCACCCCTCCCCTCTTAGTAACTCACCTTTCCATATTCCAACATATGAATTTGAACAATATTTCAAACCTATAGAATCTTTTGAATTCACTTAGCCTTCTAGGCTTTGAATGTGTAATAATCCTCAAGGGTTTTCTTTGTTATTATATTTTCTTAGCTTTTCTTTCCTTCATAAATCTATGTACCTTGATGCCTTTTGGAGGGTCTCAAAACAAACTACAACCCATGGATTTCATAATCTTTGAGATATATGTTCATGTATTTTGTGACCTTGATAAACCTATAACCATGAGACTTCAAATAATTGTTTTGGGGTTTATACAATCTAAAATTACAAGGATTTGATTGATCTTCATGGCTCTCAAACATTTAATAATTATAAATAATAATAAAAACTTTACTCATTTTTGTTACCTCATTCATTTTTGGTTTCTTGGTTTCTCCCTAAAATTGTAAGGTTTTCATTAATTTGATTTTATTACATCTGGGCTTTCATTTCTTTATAATTCTATTTTCGGGAATCTAACCATTTAGCTTTAAAGATTGCCAAAATAATGATTACCTTATTACCAACATTGTCTACTATGTTTTAAAAATGATGTAACAATAAATTTATGTTTGACTATTATATAGTGTATCAATCCTTGATGCTCTCTTCATAAGATTTACATGAATATTTTTTCACTATTGTTCTATAGGTAAATTTAATATCTAAAAATGAACAACTATCAATACATGAGTCTTTTCCCTTGAATATCATTTCATAGATTGAAATTATTGTATACCAAGTCCCTATTCAATTTTTCCTCTTCTAGCGAGACATAAAATCATTGCATCTTATATTAAGACAACATCCTTTACAAAGTGACGGAGCTCTCAACAGAGGCAAGGAAATAAAAGAAAACCAGCCAAACATCAGACGTGACCAGTCTCAACCAATTCTTTAGGCCTGGAGAAAAGTCTGTGAAAAAGTCTAGGAGTTTCAACCGTGAGCTACTTCCCGAATTCTGGCCTAAGGTTTGTCATATTATCATGAAGCATTTCACTTTAGAGGGAAAATTTACTATCTTTTACTACTATCATTTGTCATTCCTTAATCATATTATAAATAGAGACCTTATTTCTATTCCTTTCTACCTCTTCCACTCATTGGAAAGAAACATTCTAGACTTTAAGGAGAACAAAAACCCAGAGAAGTCGATTCCCATCCTGCACCAAGGCCTTTTACTCTATTTGTTCAAGTTCCACAAAGCCATTTTCCCCTTGCCTTAATCACCCCTAACTATCACTTAAATCACCATGGACATTTTTCCTTTGGGAGCTAACAAATCCTCTCAATCCCTCTCCCATTCCAACCAGGAGCCTAACCTTCTCCCCCATGATGGCAAGGGTCAAAAGAGGTGTTTGTGGAACCCCTTCAAAAGGTTGAAGGAATTAGAGGATTCCCATGTTTTTGAATCCCTGGAAGCAAAAGATAAGATTGTGGATGATAGCACCCTTGAGGCTATGAAGAGGCTTAAGAAAATGAAAAAGTCAGGCAGTCAGATTGGGTCAGAGGTTGAAATGGGTGATACCGTCTGATGCTCCAATAGAATTGCTAAAGAAAAATGTAAATGATGACTCAAGGAAAAAACCTCTGAGGACATGGTGCTTTCAGAGGATATAGATACCTTTGGCTCCTTTGGGTTGAATAAGGGCTCCTCGGTTGAGCATTTGAGCCCCCCAAGTCTGTTAGCGCTCCTCCTTTGAATCCCCTACCCATGGTGAATGAAATCCCTCGTAGAAATACCCCAACCCCACCCTCTCCCCACATACAACAGGTCAACTCCCCCCACACTGAGCATGCTACCTATTGGCTCTTTTCCTTGCAGGACCAAGCTTGAATCAAATGGTTGGGCTTGAAACACAGGTTAGGCACTCAAGCTTGACAAGAAAAACAAACCAATTGATGAGGATAGAGAGAAATCCTCCTTCTTCTTTGAGCTCCACATTCACTCAGGTGGGTATTACCTTATTTGCACATTCACAACACCTCATGACAAAACCAAAGGCTTGCAGACAGATTAGTGTGGAATAGCAATCAATCTCTTATAGGTATCCTGTACCCCAATGATAGAAAGTCTCATGCAATAGCCCTACTTGCATGGAATGAGACTAAAAGCTAGAAACCTATCCTTACAACATGAAAGGGAAAGGTGGAACTGAATGGAATTGATTTGAATGGATTGAAAGGACCTCTGAGATGCCCTAGGTCTCTGATAGACTAGTGCCTTATCCAATGGGCCACAGAGTCATACAATATTGCAAGGGATAGCTATGAAACAAGATAATAATATATCCAATGTGTTGATGCCTGACATCAATCACACACCATGACCAAACCTCAACTTAGTACCCACCTGTGCATTCAAATATGTTATTATCCATCAAAGGATTTTGATCCTCCCCTTAAAAGAGACCTATGAACAGATAATACATTAACCAGCATCCACTGGAAGACAAGCATGAAATATCCTTGACACCTCAGCTCATACATACATGAACACTAACTCTGAACTAGTTATCCCTGTGAAGACAACTCCACTTGCAAACACTTAGGTAGTGCAAACAGACAAATCAAACACCCTTGATGTATGATTAATGATTCAAAATTCAAATGGAGATAGATTGGTAACAGTAAGAATGTATTAAAATCTCATACATAAGACAAATCTGTTACAATATGCATTCTATTCTCTGAACCAACAATGGAGAGAAGAACACTCTATATGCAGAGAGAAGGGGAAATCTACAGAATAGAACCTTTCATGGAACTGAAAAAATTCAGAACCCTTACAAAATTGAACAACCTGCAATTTATACCACTAGCCACCTTGGAATTCTCTAGGAGAATGCAACAAGCTACAGATAGCTAGGGTCAGGGTTTCAACAACTCAACCCACCAAAAATTACACCAGAATTTATCACAGGGGCAGGAAACCAAGCAACCTGGATAAAGAAATCTCAAACAGATCTACAATCATGAAGACTTGTGAGCCTAGTGCAGAACACTAGGAAATGCCATGAAAATTAGTACAAATGGCCACCTACAAATAGTTCCTTAAGCACAAAACCGCATGACAACAAGAACAAAATCACCTCTGCAAATGACCACAGAACCCCCTGGACCACTTCGCAACAACCGGTGCCACCAACCAGATCAAAAACCACCGAGAAAGCATTGAAATTCAGTCCTTTTGGTCGCAGGAAACCCCTCTGAGATTCAAATTCAAACTCCAATGGTCATTTCATTGGTGCCACCAGTACATCGGCGGTCCTCGTTCGATCGGAGATCGGTAATTAAGTCCTGACCGTAGATCTCTTCATCATTCCTGGGCTTCAGATCTTTAGCTCATCAAGCACCTCAGGTTAACATTCTACGAACTGGAGACAAGGCAAAATCCTAGTCACAGAATGAAAAGCTTAACCACAGTTGAATCCCATGAACACATGACTGCATGTGTTAAAAATGCCCACATAAGTCATCTGGTGAACTGGTGACAAAGGAGCTTTCACCAGTTCATGGAAAAAATAGCATTGCCACCAAATCATCTCATGAACCTGTGACAGGAAGAGAATTTGTCAGGCTGCCAGACCTCTATCCACTCTGCCACCAACTCTGTAACCACAACACATGATGCCACTTGTCGCCACACCATTCCCTAAATATCGCCCTGTCACCAACACCAGACCCACGCTCAACAAGCCTTCGAAATCGAATAGCGGGTGCATGATCACAAGGGTCTGACACCTCCCATGAGATCATGCACCAACCACTAGATCTGCCACGCCATCCTCTCCATAGAAACAATCAGGCCCACCAAACAACTGCCAAGCATTCAGCGACTACGCGACTAACCGTTCGCCAAGTCGTGAGATGTTAGCCTCTAACCGCCAAGAATGAAGAGATTGTGCGACCGAAGAGAAAAGACTGCCCACCAGGTCACTGAATGCTAAGGAAATAACCACTAGAGTTCAGCAACAAGGAGAAAACTACAAGTCACCAAGTCGCCAGAAGGAAAACTAACTGCCAGGCAGCCGAAAGCCATGAAGAACAGGGACCATGCGGACAGGTGGCAGGCGGTCGCATGATCGCATGTCAGAAAAGTCTGACATGCAGCCATGCGATAGCCAATTAGGAAGAACTTTTGAAGGCCTAGGCTCACCTGTCATTGTACTTGCATAGTTAGGGAATGCCAGCAAACAGGGAACTAGTGTGAGGTCGAAAACACATGGGGTTTTTGACAAAGTGAAAGATAAAAAACACACAGAGTTTTTAGCACCATAGGACAAGTGCACAAAGCTTGAAGGCAAAGGGTTGAAAAAAATGAAGGTTGAAAACATACAGACTGAAAACATCATGGATTTTGAAAACACTATGGGTTTTCGACACTTAGGCAGAATTTGAAAATGCTTCCCGCAGACCTAAGAAATTGAATATCCTTCTAGGTTCTACACACTAAGAGACGCGACCAGGGCTGAAGCAAGGTGACACAGTGAAGAACACAGGGCCAAGAGACTTATCATGAAACTTGCAAGGAAGAGGCCATTTTCATAAGAATTTTGCAATGATAGGAAAATGGCCTAACACTACCATGGCTGTGGCTGAGAATGGTAGTTTCAAAGGATCCCTCAAGAAGAAATTCACTGAGCTAGACAATAAGATCCTCAGTCTTGAAAGTAGGATATGAAGCAAATAATGGCTTGCATCACTGACTCCAATAAGTTTTCCCTTCAAGTGTTGCACACGTCAGTGGTGACTCTGTGTAATGTGAAGGAAAAGATTGATGGTGGTAAGCTGGAAGTTGTTGAGGACAACATGGACCTCTTCCTATTTCTATAGGAAGAATGGGCCACCACTTTGATGTCCAAGCAATTGGGAGAGAGGACCTAACTATTGCTAGTGCCATGTTGATGCTGTCTTGTTTTGGGCCCATGCATCCCATGTTTTATTTTGTGTTTTTTTGTTATGTGGTTAATGTTGAGAAACATGTGTCTCAACCTTACAATCCTTTTCTAGAAAATTCTAGAATTTGTTTGTGGTAGTTTTCCACATGTTTATACATTGGAAATTGGTTAATGAGTTGTCAAAAATGAGTCTTGTCCATAGTAGAATATAGGTGGGTCATTTTTAGAGCCTTGATGACTCATTTTTGACTTTTATGGGGGTCTAAACTAGAGGACAAAATTATGGACGGGATTACTATTTTAACTTGGTTGTTTTTCCATCTTGGAAATGTAAATGTCAAAAATGGGCACCATGTGGCATGGTGGTTAAGCCTATGGTTTTGTAAAACCACAAGTGGTTTTCAGGTTGTAAAATCACTATAAAAGGAGGGCTTGGGGAGGAGTTTGATCATGGAGTTTTTTTTGCAAGACTAGATGCTAGAAGGAGTCTCTCCGAGTTCGAGTTGTGGTGATGCACTCCTGTAAGAACTTGCATTGCAAGTGTATTGTAATCTTCTTGATTTGATAATACATTATGCGAGTTTTGGAGGGTGGGGTTTTCCTCCCAGAAGGGTTTCCCCACAGTAATCACTGTGTTATGTGTTCATTGTTATTTTGATTATGCTTTATTGTGCATTTCTTGAGATCTTTATGATATTTAAGTTGAAATTTGCATAACCATCCTCTCAAGATTAGCGTAGGAAGCATTTCCACAGACCTTTGCTTCCTTACAAGTGGTATCAAAGCCTGGCTAGTTTTGGTTCTATTTGTTGGGTACAGGGTTTTTTGAGCTAATCAATTTGAGTGGGAGCTTGTGCAGAGTATTTCATTTCTGTATTGCAGGATTGAAAAGATGGCAAGCATTTCAGGGAGAATTGAGGTAGAGAAGTTTTCTGCAAGAAACTTTGAGATGTGGAAGCTAAAGATGGAAGACCTGTTGATTGATTAGGATCTATGGGATGCAATTGATGAGAGTAAGCAAAGGCCCACAAATTTGACTTTAGCCGCATAGTATTATGTGACTAATAGAAAAGCTAAAGGTCTCATTAGATTATGTCTTGTAGACTCTATTCTGATAAATGTCCATGAAGAATCTACTGCAAAGAAACTTTGGAAGAAGCTAAGTGAGATCTATCAAGCGAAATCACTTGTGAACAAGATCTTGTTAAGGAAGAAATTGTATTCTTTGAGAATGGAAGAAGGTGGATGAATCTCTGAGCATCTGGAAAGTTTTAACATGTTGGTGACTCAGTTGACCTTTGTTGGGGTGCCAATGGATGAAGAAGAAAGATGCCAAATCTTGCTATGTTCATTGCTAGACTCATGAGACAGCCTTGTCATGGCCATAGGGAGCACTTCAGTTGTCTTGAAGATGGAGGATGTTGTTGGTTCTCTACTTTATGAAGAGATGAGAAGGAAGGTGTCTCTGAATGCCAAAGAGACTTTGAGTGTTTAAGGAAGATCAAAAGAAAGAGGCAAGAATGAAAAGCAACATGGTCGTTCTAAGTCCAAGAATAAGGGGAGATCAAAATCTCCTGCGAAGTCCAAGGCAATTTGCTAGAATTGTGGCAAACTCAGACACTTCCAAAAGGACTACAAAGAGGAGAAGAAAAAGAAGAAGAAGAAGCAAGATTCTGATTCTGAGTCTGAGAAGGAAGATGGAGATTCTTTCATTGCAGCCTTGGCCACTCATGTAGGTGACAATGCATGGTTAATAGACTCAGGTGCATCTTTCCACATGACTCCTAATAGAAACTGGTTTAGTAAGTATGAAAATTTTAATGGTGCTAAGGTGTATTTGGGTGATAACCTAGTACTTGATATTGTTGGTCGTGGAAGTATTCATGTGAAATTTTCTAATGGTAGGATTAGAAGATTTGATGGTGTCTTGCATATCCCAGGACTAGCAAGGAATTTTTTATCTATTAGCAAGCTAATAGATGCAGGTGTGCATGTACAGTTTTCTAAAGCAGGTGTGAAAATGGTGAGAGGTGCTATGGTAATAGAAAGAGGAAGTAGATTGGGTACACTGTACCATCTTGATGCATGCATAGTTGAGTGCAATAGTACTTCTGATAAGATTGTGAAAAAGACTACTCAGTTGGAAAAAGTGAGGGTTTCTCTTTCAACAAATGGTCATGGGTTTTGGGTACCCAAGGGTGCTCTGTCTACTGAATCAAAGTTGCTAGCAGAGAAGACCATGTTATGGCACCAGAGACTTGGCCACATAGGTGAGAAGGGTCTACATACCTTGAAAAATAAGAACCTTGTTGATGGGTTGAATGATTGCAATCTTGAATTTGATTTTTGTGAGCATTGTATCTATGGTAAACAAAACCACATTCAATTTTACTTGAGTTCTCATAAGTCTTCATGTATTTTGGATCTAATCCATTTGGATGTATTTGGTCCAGTTGATGTTCCTTCTATTAGTAGATCAGTTTATTATATTTCTTTCATTGATGATTTCAGTAGAAGAACATGGGTTTATTTTCTTAGGAGTAAAGCTGAAGCTTTTAGTCATTTCAAAGAATTTAAAGCAATGGTTGAGTTGCAAACTAGAAAGAAAATAAAATGTTTGAGAGCTAATAATGGTGGTGAATTTTGCTCCAATGATTTTGACACATTTTGTAAAGATTGTGGTAATAAAAGAGAGAAGACAACTCCGTATTCTCCACAACAGAATGGAGTTGCAGAAATAATGAACAGGACCTTGATGGAGAAGGCTAGGAGTATGCTGAGTGGAGCTAGACTAGAACAAAAGTTCTGGGTTGAAGCTGTAGCCATTGCCTACTACTTGATAAATAGGTCTCCTACATTAGCTCTTATTGATAAGACACCAATGGAAGTGTGGTCGGGCCACAAGCCTTCACTTAGACATTTGAGAGTGTTAGGTTGTGAAGCATATGCTCATGTGCCAAAGGAGAAGCAGACAAAATTGGACAACAAAGCTATTAAATGTATTTTCATCAGATATAGTTATGGTGTGAAAGGATACAAGCTTTGGAATCCTATTGAACAAAAGGTATTTTATTCAAGAAGTGTTATTTTTAGAGAAACTAAGCCTTCTTCTATTACAGTGTAGCCAGAACAAACAAAATAAAAGAAAGATGTGATTAAACTACCTACTACACCAAAAAAAGTTGAATCGAGGCCCTTAGAGAGACAAGAAGTCGAAGAGAGCTCTATGAGTTTTGAATCATCAGAGGAAGAAGAGGTACCTAAAGCTGAACCTGAAGTTGAACCTGCTCGAAGGTCTACTAGACAAAGGAAACCACCTGAAAGGTATGGATATTCTCTTGATGATTGGAGATGCATATTTGCATTAAATGGTAACATTGATGAACCAAGATCTGTAGAAGAGGCTCTTGGTATGAATGATTTAGAGTCCTAGAAAATAGCCATGGATGAAGAAATGGCAGCTCTTAAGAGGAATGAAACATGGGACCTTGTACCCTTGCCTGAAGGAAGAAAGCTTGTTGGTTGTAAATGGGTGTTCAAGAAGAAGATGGGTTCAGATGGAAGCATTGAGAAGTATAAAGCATGTTTGGTTGCAAAAGGTTACTCTCAAGTTGAGGGAGTACGTTATGGTGAGATTTTTTCTCTAGTAGCCAAAATGACATCCATTAGATTTTTTCTTTCTATTGTAGCAGCCTATGATCTAGAGATCGAGCAAATGGATGTGAAAAAAACTTTCTTTCATGGAGATTTGGAGGAGGAAATTTACATGACACAGCCAGAGCACTATGTGGTGAAAGGTAAAAGTCATTTGGTCTATAAGTTAAAGAAATCCTTGTATGGTTTAAAACAAAGTCCTAGGATGTGGTACTAGAAGTTTGATACATATGTGTTGAGTTTGGGATTTGTCCGATCTAAATCTGATCATTGTATATATTTTAAATCTTGTTAGCACCTAAAAGAATTTCCATGGTTTTTTGTCTTTTTATCTGATCCTCTAAAAAATTTTCATATCTTTACCAGTTTTCCTCTAGTCTCTGCAATGTTTTTCATGCCTCTAGCTCAAGGCCTAAGCTTAAAAAATTCAAAAATATAGCCGTTGGTGTGAAAAAGCCCTAAAAATGCCCTGGCCTTGTTCTAATTTTTTGTTACTTTTTTCAGGCCACTTAAACCTCTAAAACACATGTGCTAAATTGTTAACCTCTTTGTCACATGATCGCGTGACCTTTTTCATGTTATGCGATCTTGCGACTAAAGGTTTTTATTTTTGGGTCCCTTTTTAATATTTGCTGATTTGCCTAAGTCTCCCAGGTTTATTTTTCCTAAGTTTGGAGCTCGACAGTGTTTTAATTTTTCCTAAGTCAGTGCCTTAATATTTCTCTAATGTTTTCGGCCTTCATTATTTCCTGGGCCTGGCTCTGACACCATCTCAATCTAATTGTGGGCGCATGTTCTCATGAGATGTGTCAAAGCTATATGATCTTAAGACGGCCATTGATTCTCTTTATGACATGGTGCTTCAAATTGTGGGTCCAAGGTGACACATATGCACAAATGGCAATATGTGATTGGTCCATGTATTAATATAGTGGCAGTTGTCAGTGGGACCTATTTTTCAAGTTTTTCAGAGGGTCCTGACATTGTCAGAAAATCAATGACGGATGTATGATCTTATGAGATGTGTCAGAGGTTTAAGATCATGCGCCAACTGTCGATTCTACCTTTTTTAGAGGGGATAAGGTGCAGCACGTACACATGTCAGGTGTGCTGATTTGTCATTATCTGATTGGTCCACGTAGTGTGAATGGACATGTTGTCAGTGGGGCTAGGTTTTTTGAGGTTTAGTGGGTTCTGACACTTGCAGAGCATCGATGGTTGGCGTGTAATTTGATGGGTTTTTTTTGACACATGCAAACTTAAGATAGTCGTTGATCTCTTTTGATGTCAGAGGGTTGTTAGGGTAGGGTAAGATTCTTCATCTGATAGTTGTCTTATGATTTGGAGGAATCTTGAAGGTCTATGTGAAGATGAGACAACCGTCAATCTTCTTGATGTAGGCCCGGTGAATTTCCTTAGTCTTTTGGTGGTTTGGATAAAGTTTTGGTGGTCCGACAAATTTCAAATGGTTTTCACTCATTCGCAAGGAAAAGTGGCAGTGTTCCAAATCATTTGGCGATTCAGCGAAGGAAGGTTGCGCAATCGCTAAAATTTTTAGTAGTGACTTAAGGTATTTTGTGAACTGGTGAAAAGGTCTTTAGTCACCAGTTCACCAAATAAGGACTGGGGTTAGTTGCTTCCCTTTGACCGCTAAGTCACTGAGTTAGACAGTGGGTTAAGATTTTATTCTGTGAATAGGAAAACTATTGTCATGTGTTCGCTAAGAGTTAACCTGAGGTATCTAGATGGGTTAATGACATAAAGCCCATGAAATGGAAGGATCTAATGACCGCGACTTAAAGTTGGCCCAAATTTAAATTATGACAGCTGATTCACTGCTGGTGTTATGAAACTAACCCTTGTATTTCAAATTCAAATTTGTAAAGGGTTTCTTGTGACCAGAAGGACTAAAATTCAATGTTTAAGCAGCTGGGGTTGGTGGAAATGATTTTCAAACTATTGCAGTGTGGTTCTATGATCATTTGTAGGGGTCTGTACTATGTTCTTTATGCTTGAGGCATGTTGCAGGTGGCTGAACAGTTTGACAAATTGGGCATTTTCATGGTTCTCAGTACCTTCTCAGTGAAATTGTCATGATTGAGGATCACTCTAGGATCTGTCTTCTCCTGGTTTCCTAGGTTTCTTCCCCTATAATAAATTTTTGACTATTTCAGTTGGTTTAGTGGTTGAAACCCTAACCCTAGTCATCCGAAGCTTGTTGCATCCTGTTTTGGGCATTCCAAGATGACTAGGGGTATATATTGTAGCATTTTTTACTTAGTAGGGGTTCCAATTTTTTTTTGTTTGGTCCCTAGTTGTTGATGGTATTATACTGAACAAGGAGAGCTTGGATTTAGGGTTTTGTTTCTCTTTTCATATTGTTGTCTGAATAATGTATTGATTCTGCAAGTTTTGATAAGAATATAGTTGAATTCCAATCTCATAGTGGTGTATGTCCTCTTGTTTTGATATTGAGCTCATATATGTTAATGTCACAAAGTGAGCTAGCATATGGTAAACAAAGAGTATTGTGAAATTATCTTTAAGTTCTTAACAAAGTTAGGATTAAAGTCTTTCAGGTAATTTTAGTGAGTTCATGGCTTGATAAAAATTTGATGTCCTGGTATGTGAGTGAGAGGGATAATAGGAAAAGCACTTATCCTGAATTCAAGTATGTTTGAGTTAGAATTTTCAGTTGGTATAAGTTATTTGGTGACTCTATGCCTTGGGTTAAGGCACTGATCTCTTCTCTAGAGGTAGTCCATCATCATTAATCATACACACACATATAAATGATGAAATCTTTAATCAATTAGTAAGGGTTATAATTGTATAATATTTTGGATTCCTTTGAAGAAGTGAATCAAGGGTACACTCCCTTGAGCATCTTGGCTCAAAGTGTAGGAGGATCATTTTGATCCTTGTTAATTGGCCCTCTTACTTGTAGACTTTGGAGTGGTGATAGAGTCAAAGTATCATTAAATTTATCCATCAAAGTATAAATCTACAAGTTGAAAATCAAAGGGAACTCTCAACAAAATGATGACTCTACTGGGGAGAGTCTAGAGATAAAAGTTTTCAAAGTGCACTCTTGTTTTCCTGTTGTATTCAGTTAAAAGATTTCCCATCTAGGTGGGTGGTGACTCAAAAGGGTTAGAACTAGTGTTATAGACTACAAATCATGGAAAAGAGAAGGAATACTAGGTCCTTTGTTAGAAAAAAATCCAAAGGTTACTCTGGAACAATTGCCTAGATAGGAGAAGAAGAGTTGGATCAGAAGAAATTGTGAGTCTAATAGTGCTCCCATAAGAGAACAAAGAAATACCAAAGGTATAGCACCACATGTTTCCTCAAGTGAGGAAGGTTCACAAGATAGAGTTTCTAGATCAAATGGTGGTCGCTCTGAAGATAAATTTTATGATACCCCAGAGGTTGTATTTCAAAACAAAGGTTCATTGCCTGTAGGTCAGGATGAACATACCAGGGAGATGGGTTTTGAGATTGATTTAGATCTTGATGAGGATAATTTCAAAAGGGAGCCCATGAGACCACGACAATTGCATTTCCCATATCAGCATCCTACTAATGTGGAAGTGTCATCAAGCTCTGAAGACAACATGATAGATCCACATGACCTAAATGCACTTAGGTTGTAGTTGGTAGAGCAGGATGCCATATACAAAAGGTTACAAGAGGAGAGAGAGGCTGAAAAGGTAAACACTTTAATGGAGAGGCAGTCTCTTTTAAGAAAAAATAATGAAATGAAGGAGAGAAAAAAGATGCTTGCTTCTTCTCCTAGGGTGTTGTAGCATGATGTTTTTGGTGATCTTGAAGCTCTAAGAAGTGAGCAGGAATGCTTGTTGCAAGACCATGAGTTTGATGAAGAAGGCCCTATGATCAGACAAGTGCAAAGTTATGCTCCTTTGCCTAAGGGTAAGAGTGGACATGAGATCACTAGGCCTACTATAGTTATTAATGAAAAAGGAAAGTAGAAGATGGTGGGTGCCCAAATAAGAAAACCAGTGACAATACCAGGGATCCGACCACCTAAGTCAAATAGGGAGATAGAGATAGAAAGAAAAAGAAGAGAGGATGAAGCTCTTGCTCAAGAGTTGGAAAGAGCTGAAGTTGAAGTTGCTATTGCAGAGAAAAGAAGAAAGATCCAATTCTTGAAGGCTTCATCAGCTAATGTTCATGGCCCTTTTTCCACTAAACTAGGTATGCCATCTATGAACACTACTATTCCATTTAGCAATGCTACTACTAGTAATCTAATTCCTAATGTATCTACCAAATCATTTGTTGATCCTAATAGACAGTCAAATGTGCAAGTGGGTGGGAATGTAGATAAAAATAATAATTCTAGTGGGAACACTAGTTTAGGATTTCAAAGAAGACCTATGCAACTAGAAGGCTATAGGCAAATTAGTTTTGATGGGATACCAAGCTACCCAAATGATTTTCCAAATGATATAAGAGATAAGGTACCTAAGTTTTTTGGTAACAATGCTATTAGTTGTGAGGAGTATCTTAGGTTATTTGTTGATATGCTTAATGATTATGAGGTTGAGCATGAGGATGTAGTTATGAAATTATTTGTTCAATCTCTAATGGAGGATGCTAGATATTGGTTTAAGAGACTTCCTGATAAATGTATTGATACTTGGGATTCTTTTGAGAGATGTTTTAAAGAGAAATATGGTAACAAGCCTAGTGCTAGTTTCATGTTGAATGAATTCAATACCCTAAGGAAAAATCAGAATGAGTCTATAGTTGAATTCAACATGAGATTTCAGAAGGGTATGCATAAGTTGTTCCAAGTTATGTGGTTAGATGACAATGTTTGTTTAACTACATAATTCAATGCATTTGATGGAAAGATGGGTTAATTGTTCAGGGAAAAAGAACCAAGAACTCTTAGAGATGCTTTTAGGATTGCTATCAACATTGAGAACAATATGAAGATATCAGGAAAGTTGGGTGGGAAGAGAGATGATCCAAAGTTGTTTGGGGACAAGAAATATAAAAAAGAAAATGATAGGAATGTTTGGATTAGGAGGCAAGAAGAAGATAAATTGGATAAGGTGCTCAATGCATTGAAGGATTTGAAGGCACCTGCAAATAGGAACATCAGTGCTCCTACCAATGAAAGGCCTCAGTTCAACAACAATTTCAATAAGCAAAATAGATTGCAGAACTACCCCTACAACACCTATTGGAAGGATGGAAAGCCTATTGTCCTTGCTACAAGAGGAAACAATGACAGAGGTGTCCTTGACCCTCTACAAAAAGCTTCAATAAATGTCATGGAGGACATACCTTGGTGTGTTGCATGACATTTCCCTCATTCTGCAGAGCATTGTGTGGTTGCACATTCTATGGCTGCAAATCAAGATTGTGGCAATGAGGAGATAGATTAAGATGATGTTGGATGCAACATGGCTACTTCATATCTAGGATATGAAGATGATTCTAATTTTGATGAAGAAGTAGATGTAAATGTGAAGAGACACAATCAAGCCCTTTTTCATCAAGAGGTTTTTTCTGATAGTGAAGACATTGATAAGAATACATGTAACACAAACTCTTCTTCTGAGCTAGTAAATTTAAGAAGACCTTCTAGAGAAGAGATGGATAGGATTACTATAGAAATGATTTCCCAAGTGCAAACTCAAGGCATGGTGGCAAGGGATACAAATGGAAAAGCTACAGGAATGTTTATAAAGAGTACCAACTCCAGAGAGCCCAATGAGAACAAATCAAAAGGTGATCACATGGTGAAGTTCAAGAATGTAAAAGGTAAGAATTGTGAGCCTAAGGGAGTTGGAGTTGAAATATTTTCTAGTGAGATTGAGAAGCCAGTTAACACAATGGCTAAGAGAGAACAAATGATGGTGGCCAATACACATAATGTATCAGATAAGAAAAAGGACATTAAGCTAGTGCATATTGAGATTCCTTCCTCTGATCCTGTTGATATGTTATCTATATTGTCCCAAATTACAGTTAAGGTTCCATTGTCAAAATTGTTGAGGATCCCTGAACACAAGGACAGAGCTATTGCATGGGTAGATAATGTCCATAATAATGATGTTGCATGCAATGGATCTCAGGATAAAGCTTTGAAAGGGGTTGTTGCTCAGGGAATTGTATCTCAAATTCCTCCTATATATTTGGATAGTTCTGTCAATGCTAGCCTTGAAAACATTGATCCATTCTTTTTAAGTGTCCTTGTGAATGGAATGAAACTAAGAAATTGTATGATTGATAGTGGTGCCTCTAACACTGTTATGCCTTTTAAGATTATGGAAAAATTGGGCCTTAAAGTTGATATAGTTCAAGGCAGATGTTGTACAATGGATCAGAGGGAGGTACCAATTATTGGCACTATCAATGCAATGCCATATAGGCTAACAACATATCCAGAGAAAGAGTTAACAATGAGTGTTTTGGTGGTGGACATCCCTCCTCATTATGGGATGCTGCTATCTAGAAGGTGGAGTGCTGCCATGGGTGGAAGTTTTATAGTGTGATCTATCCTATGCAAATTTCAAGATTGATGATCAGTTTGTCAAGATTGATTGAGAGCCAAGAGTATGCCACATGATTGAAAGGAATATTGACAATGAGACTACATGTTTTTTGGATACTGATATTAATGCTTTTAGGGTAGAGATCCCTGTACTTGAGAAGGAACCTATTTTGTCACCTATCTCTATTGAGGTAAGTGTTATTTTTGTGAGTGGTTATTTGTGGGTAATGTACTTTGATGGTGCAAATTGCAAGGATGGAGCAAGAGAAGGTATTTTACTTATTTCTCCTAATGGAAACACCTACAAATTTTCTTTCACATTGAATTTCTTTTGTACCAACAATATAGCAGAATAGGAGGCATTATTGTTAGGACTAAGGTTGGCACAAAAACATGGTATTAAATGCTTAAGTGTTGTTGGTGATTTTGAGTTGGTGGTGTCCCAAGTTAGGTCAGTATATGCTTCCAAGAACAAAAGGTTAAAACAATATAGGAATGCAGTTTGGGATTTGATTGAACATTATGATGCCTTCAATATTGAGTGGAAGGATAGGAGTAACAATAAGATGGCTGACTTGTTAGCCAATATAGCAATCAATCCCAGTGATATTACTTTTGCTGGTATCTCTAAAGTTTAAATTTAGGCTAGGCCTAGGGTACTAGATAATATTGAAAATTGGCAAGTTTTTGATGATGATAATGATATCTTGAAGTTTATGAATTGTGAGGATCAGTATCATGGTCAGGAATTTGATTGTTCAGCTTTGGTTGAGTCTATAGAAGGAAAAGAGGTTTTCTTTGGCAATGAAGTCATTCAGCTTAGAACTAACAAGGTGCCCAAGGGGCTTGTTGTCTTGGAAACTGTCTTTGATAACCAAGATAGAGTTTAGAAGAATATCAAAAGAGAAGATCATGCTGATCTAGAGGAGATAAATCTTGGAACACAGGAGGCACCTAAGAGGGTATACATTGGTAGGGAAATGTCTCACAATGTGAGAAAATATTTGATTGATTTATTGAAAAAATTCAGGCATGTTTTTGCATGGTCATATGATGACCTAAAGTTTATAGAGAAGATTTGTTTCAACATATTATTCCATTGAAAGAAGATGCTAGACCTTGTTGGGAGTTCCCTTTGATCTTCAACTTGTAGATTTATACTTTGATGGATAACTCTAATGATACTTTGACTCTATCACCACTCCAAAGTCTACAAGGAAGAGGGCCAATTAACAAGGATCAACAATGAGATTCTCCTACACTTTGAGCCTCAATGCTTAGGCAGGTGTACCCTTGATTGACTTCTTCAAAGGAATCACTAAATATTATGCCAATATACCCTTTACTAACTAATTGAAAGATTTTATCATTTATATGTGTGTGTGTGTGATTGATGATGATGGACTACATCCAAAGAAATGATCAGTGGCTTAACCCAGGGCAAAGAGTCACTTGATAACATATATCAACTAAAACCTTAACTCAAACACACATGAACTCAGAGTAAGTGCTTTGCCTATTACTCCCCTCACTCCCAAACCTAATCATCAAATTCCAATCTAACAATGAACTCACTGAAATCACCCTAAAGGCTTTAATCCTAACTTTGTTAGGAACTCCAAGATGATCTCACAATACTCCTTGTTTACCATATGCCAATCCACTTTGTGACCTTAACATATGTGAATCCACAATTAGAACAAGAAGACAATAAAAAGTTTGAGACATGAATTCAAGTGTATTCTCATTAATTTTTAGAATCAATACATTACCAAGAAAACAAGTGCTAGGAACAAGACACAAAATAAAAGCTTTTCTTGCTCAGTATAATACCATCAACAACAACCCTTACAAAATAAAAAATGCTACAATATAAACCCCCTAGTCATCTTCAAAAACCAAAATAGGTTGCAACAAGCTACAGATGACTAGGGTTAGGGTTTCATCCACTAAACCTACTGAAATAGTCAAGAATTTATTACAAGGGATAAAAACCAGTCGGGCATGCCTAAGAATGATTTGCACTTATGATATATTTTTGAGAAAGTACTGTGAATCATGGAATTCTAAATTTGTCAACCCTTTTGGCCACCTGCAACATGCCTCGAGCACAAAAAACATAGTACAGACCCCTACAGATGATCATGGCACACCTTGGACCACACTGCAATGGCAAACAAATCATCTCTTACCAACTCTAGTCGCTTCTACATTGAATTTTAGTCCTTTTAGTCATAGGAAACCCTCAAAATTTTGAATTTGAAATTAAATGGGTAGTTTCATAGCGCCAGCAGTGAATTGGTGATCTATATTTAAAACTTGATCAACTTTAAGTTGTGACCGTCTGATCCCTCTTTTTCATGGTCTTTATGATTTATCACTTAATAGGACCCTAGCCAAACTTAGCGAATTAGCGACTGAAGGATACCTCCAAGTCGTAGAATACTTTATGCCTTCACCAAATCATTTAGCTATTACGCGAATGCTTGTTCGCTAAGTCACTAAACCTTTTAGAACATTACCACCTTACTCAGTGAATGAGCAAAGCCTCAAAAATTTGTCGGGCCACTAAAAAATTTATTAGAAATGCTAAGACCTTAGACCAAAACTTGGGCCCGCCTTTAATGAAATCAATGACTATCTTAAGTTCGCATGGAGCATAAAGATTCTATTAGAACTTAAGACAACCGTTAGATTAACCTTTTACCTCTACTCTGTAGATCCTCTAATAGGATATGAAATCAACGGTCGTCTGATAATCTCATGTGTCATAACAAACCCTTCAGATCATGCCCCAACTATTGATGCTTTGCAAGTGTCAGGACCCTCTGACATGCTAGAAACTTAGGTCCCACTAACAACCGCCTAGTCACAACATATGCCAACCAATAAGAGACCACCAACTATGCTGACCTGGCACTGGACCTACTAACAACTTTTACATTGGATTCCAAATTGATGACTGTCACATGATCATGAAGGGGAAGAATATTCCTTGTGATCATGCGACAACCACTAGATCTTGAAGTGATTGACAACTTGACCCCACCCCGCCATAAAAGCTTTTTTAGTGAATCACAAGCTTCCACGTTGCAATATTTGGCAAGTGGACATGCAACTTTTCCTTTTGCGCTTGGGTCCCTTTGACAACCCTACCATATCATCTTTCCTTTCAGTCAATGAGGAACCGCAATCTATGCATACATGCCAATAGACCCACCTATTTGAGAAACTTTTCCATAAAGGAGAATCAACGACCGTCATAAGATCGCAAGCCTCTGACAAAAACCTTGCGAACTTATGACAACCGTAGGATCAAGATGGTGTCAGAGCCGGGCCCAGGAAAGATTAAGTGGAAATATAGGGAAAAATTAAAGTGTAGGACTTAGGCTTTAGCGAAAAATTTAGGCGCTAAGGACTATAGGTAAAATTAAAGGCCGCCCAGGGTAAAACTTAGGAGGAATTTAAATGAGGGCTGACCAAAAATGTAAAGCATGTGCACCTAAAGGTTTTTAAGTGGCTTGAAAAAGTAACTTAAAAATAGAATAGGGCCAGGGCATTACAAAGGGTTTTTTGAACACAACGGCTAGTTTTTCAAAAATTTAAACTAAGGGCTAATGCTAGAGACCTAAAAACAACTGCAGAGACTATAAGAAAATGGCTAGAGCCATGAAACTTTTTCAAGTTGCTAATAGTGGCTCTATCTAGGGATGTGTGCCTCCTGCAGGCATAGCAAGGATCTAGAATCACTGGTTAAAGTAGACCATCCCACTAGAAAAAACTTGCAGACAATTGGGAACAAGCAAGGCAAAACATGCAACTTAGATAAAATAGGACAAGGGGCCAGACAAAATTACAAAATTTACAAGGCTATACATATATACACAACCTAACTACTGCTCATGGAAGATAGAATACTTCAAAGGAAGTATTTTTTCAAGAATTGTCCATGAACAGGCAATTCTTGAATATTACCATTCAGTTCCTTGACAATGTATGAATCCTGGCCCCATTTTTCATGAATTTGATATGGCCCTAGCCAGATGGGATCAAACTTTCCATGTTTTCCCTTATCCTCTAGTTTGGCATTCCAAATTAATACTAGGTCATCAGGCTCAAACTTCCTCTCCATAGCCTTCCTGTCATATAGGTTCTTGATTTGCAATTGCAGCTTGACATTCCTTGCAGCTGCCTCTCTCCTAATTTCATCCAGCCTAATGAGATCCTCAATTCTCAACTGCATCTCATCATCTATGTCATCATCATATAATTGCACAAATTTATACATTTCCAGTAGATTATTCTGAGGCATTCTTGCATGTATTCCATATACTAGGTTAAATGGTGCACAACCAATTTCCCTCTTCATAGTCACCCTATCAACCCACATAGCTAATGGTAGTTTTGAATTCCATGCCTTCTTATTCTTTTCAAGAACCCTCTTTAGGATTTTAATCAAACTCTTATTAGTAGATTCTGCCTGTCCATTTCCTTGTGGATGATAAAGGTGAGGAAAAATAAATCTGAATTCCTAAACCTTTGCTAAAGTCCTTATATTTAGCAGACCTAAAGCACATGACATTATCACTTACTATTCTCTCAGGGCAACCAAACCTTGTGACAATATTGTTCAATAAGAAATCGGTCACCACCTTACTAGTTGAATTTCTTGTAGGTATAGCTTCTACCCACTTAGTAAATTAATTAGTGGCAACTAGTATCCATGAGTGTCCTCCACTTGACTTGTTTGGTATCTCCCCTATGAAATTAATTCCCCATTGTTGGAAAGGAGCCTGCACTTCTACTAGTTTTAATGGCATGTTACCTAAAAATTTAAGCTTACCAGAGAACCTTTGACAAGCATCACACCTCCTTACCAACTATTCTCCATCCTTGAAGATTGTGGGCCACCAAAAACCTACTCTCAAGATTTTATGAGCAGTTGTTTTACCCATATAATGCCCACCACAAACTCCCTCATGCATTTCTTTCAACAATACTTCAGCTTGATCCTCATCAACATATTTCAAAAGTATGCAATCTAAATTCTTTCTATACAATTTACATTTCACAATTACATACTTGATGCCCTATAATTTTAATGTCCTCCTCTAATTATCATTGATTCCATATGGACACTTCATATTTCTCAAGTAATAGATGATATCTTGATACCAGATACAATCATCCATGTCACATGTATAATCAATTTCAGAATGATTTATCTGATTTGCATCAAGATTGGATTGAGCCATTAGTCTTTCCAATCCTTGTCCTCTAACCAACTTGGTAATCTGGACATCAACATTGAATTCTTGGATCCTATTGATCCATCTGCATCTTCTCCGAGACACCTCTTACTATGAAAAGATATCTTTGACTGCTGCACTTGGCACAAAAGCAATCACAATTGCCCCCATCAAGTAACAACTAAAAGCCTTGACTACCTTGACAAGTGCATATGCTTGTTTCTCATTTAAGTCATATTTCAATTTAGCTACCTACAAAGATTTACTGAAGAATGCAATAGGCTGCTCAAAACCATCCTTATTCTTTTGTAACAAAACTACAGCAATAGTGTGAAAAGATGTAAAGGAAAAGATGTGCATTGGGACATTATAATCAGGTGCCTTAAGCACTGGTGCATTTTTGATAGCCTACTTGATATTTTTGAAAGCCTCATCAGGCTCACCCTCCCAATTGATTGCAGATCCCTTCTTCAACATAATATTCCTTGTGATCATGCGATAACCACCGGATCTTGAAGTGACTAACAACTTGACTCCACCCTGCCATACAAGCCATTTCAAAAAATGATAAGCTACCACATTGCAATATCCGACAAGTGGACATGCAACTTTTCCTTTCACACTTGGGTCCCTCTGACAACCCTGCCATATCATCTTTCCTTTCAACCAGTGAGGAACCACCATCTGTGCATACATGTCAACGGACCCACCTGTTTGAGAAACTTTGCCATAAAGGAGAATCAATAGCCATCGTAAGATCGCAAGCTTCTAACAAAACCCTTGTGAACTTATGAAAATCGTAGGATCAAGATGGTGTCAGAGCCGGGCCCAGGAAAGATTAAGCTAAAACATAGGGAAAAATTAAAGTGTAGGACTTAGGCTTTAGTGAAAAATTTAGGCACTGAGGACTATAGGAAAAATTAAAGGCTGCCCAGGGTAAAACTTAGGAAGAATTTAAATGAGGGCCAACCAAAAATATAAAGCATGTGCACCTAAAGGTTTTTAAGTGGCTCGAAAAAGTAACTTAAAAACAAGGGCTAGTTTTTCAAAAATTTAAACTAAGGGCTAATGCCAAAGACCTAAAAACAATGGCAGAGACTAGAAGAAAAGGGCTAGAGCCATGAAATTTGTTCAAGGTGCTAACAGACCTTTCAGGCAAAAACAAAGGCCTATTAATCCTACTTTAGCACCCAAGATGCAAGAAGAGTTAATGAAGCTGAGAGATGCTGGAATTATCAAGCCTATAAGGCACTCTTCTTGGGTTTCAAACCTTATACCTATGAGAAAGAAGAATGGTGACATTAGACTTTGTGTGGATTTCATAAATTTGAACATTAGCTCATTAAAGGATAACTATTATCTGCCCAATATGGAAGCTATGTTGCAGAGAGTAACCAGATCAGAATTGATGTCTATGATGGATGGTTTCTCTGGTTATAATTAGGTAATTGTCAAAGAATCAGAACAGTTTAAGACAGCTTTCACAACACCTTGGGGGACATATGTTTATGTGAGAATGCCTTTTGGTCTCACAAATGCTAGTGCTACTTTTCAGAGGGCAATGGATGTTGCCTTTTTCAAATTTTATTGATGATTTCCTTGTTGTTTATCAAGATGATTTAACTACCTATTCCAAGAAGGAAGATGATCACTGTACTCATTTAGAGAAAATATTTGTGAGGGCTTGGAATATGGCATTTCATTAAACCCAAGGAAATGTGCATTTGGTGTCACTAAAGGTAAGTTTCTTGGCCACTTAGTTGGGAAGCAAGGAGTGAGAATTGACCCTGAGAGGGTAGTAGCTATTGATAAAATTCAGAGGCCAAAGAATATTAAAGGGATTTAGTCCTTCTTTGGTGAGGTCAATTTATTAAGATTTGTAACAAATTTTGTAGAGGTTACTAGACCTATATCTAAGATGTTGAAGAAGGGATTTACTATTACATGGGAAGGTTAGCCTGATGAGGCTTTTAAAAATATCAAGCAGGCTATCAAAGATGCACCAGTGCTTAAGGCACCTGATTATGCATCCTTTCACACTATTGTTGCAGTTTTGTTACAAAAGAATAAGGATGGTTTTGAGCAGCCTATTGCATTCTTCAGTAAATCTTTGCAGGCTGCTGAATTGAAGTATGACATAAATGAGAAACAAGCATATGCACTTGTGAAGGTAGTCAAGGCTTTTAAATGTTATCTGATGGGGGCAGTTGTGATTTCTTTTGTGCCAAGTGCAGCTGTGAAGGATATTTTCTCATAGAAAAGCATGTCTGGGAGAAGATGTAGATGGATCAATAGGATCCAAGAATTCAACATTGATATCCAAATTACTAAGCTGGTTAGAGGATAAGGATTGGCAAAACTAATGGCTCAATCCAATCTTGATGCAAATCAGGTAAATCATTCTGAAATTGATTATACATGTGATATGGATGATTATGTTTGGTATCAAGATATTATCTATTACCTAAGAAATATGAAGTGTCCAGATGAGATGGATAACAATAAGAAGAGGACACTGAAATTATAGGCCATCAAGTATGTAATTGTGAAATGTAAATTGTATAGACAAAATTTGGATTGCATACTTTTGAAATATGTTGATGAAGATCAGCCTAACAAGTTGTTAAAGGAAATGCATGAGGGAGTTTATGGTGGGCATTAAATGGGTAAAATAACTACTCATAAAATCTTGAGAGCACGATTCTGGTGGCCCACAATCTTCAGGGATGTAGAATAGTTGGTAAGGAGGTGTGATGCTTGTCAAAGGTTCTCTGGTAAGCTTAAATTTTTAGGCTATATGCCCTTAAAGCCATTAGAAGTATAGGCTCCTTTCCAATAATGGGGAATAGATTTCATAGGGGAGATACCAAACAAGTCAAGTGGGGGACACTCATGGATACTAGTTGCCACTGATTACTTTACTAAGTGGGTAGAGGCTATCCCTACAAGAAATTCAATTAGTAAGGTGGTGACTGATTTCTTATTGAACAATATTATCACAAGGTTTGGTTTCCCTGAGAGGATAGTTAGTGATAATGCAATGTGTTTCAGGTGTGCTAAATATAAAGACTTTTGCAAAGGTTTAGGAATTCAGATTTCTTATTCCTCACCTTATCATCCGCAAGGAAATAGTCAAGCAAAATCAACTAATAAGAGTTTGATTAAAATCTTAAAGAGGATTCTTGAAAAGAATAAGAAGGCATGGAATTCAAAGTTTCCATTAGCTCTATGGGCTGATAGGGTAACTGTGAAGAGGGCAATTGGTTGTGCACCATTTGACCTAGTATATGGAATACATGTGAGAAAGCCTCAGAATAATTTGCTAGAAATGTATAAGTTTGTTCAGTTATATGATGATGACATAGATGATGAAATGCAATTGAGAATTGAGGACCTCATTAGGCTAGATGAAACTAGAAGAGAATCAGTTGCAAGAAATGTCAAATTGTAGTTGCAGGTTAAGAATTTGTATGACAAGAAAACTGTTGAAAGAAGGTTTGAACCTGGTGATTTGGTATTAATTTGGAATGCCAGATTGGAGGATAAAGAAAAACATGGTAAATTTGATCCCATCTAGCTAGGGCCATATCAAATTCATGAAAAATGGGGCCAGGATTCATATATTGTCCAGGAATTGAATGGTGAAGTTCAGGAATTGCCAGTTCATGGACAATTCTTGAAAAAATACTTCAATTGAAGGTATTTTATTTCCATGAACAGTAGTTAGGTCTATACATTCTATAATTTTTGTAAAGTTGCTTGCCTGTGTCCTGTTTTGTCTTGGTCTGTAGGGTTTGGCCCTATTGCTCTCTATTGTCAATTTTTCTGGTGGGATGGTCTGCTTTAACCAGTGATTCTAGATCTTTTCTATGCCTGCAGGAGGCATACATCCCCAGACAGAGCCACAGTTAGCACCTAAAAGAATTTCCATGGTTTTCTATCTTTTTATTTGATCCTCTGAAAATTTTCATGGCTTTACCAGTTTTCCTCTAGTCTCTGCATTGTTTTTCATGCATTTGGCTCAAGCCCTAAGCTTAGAAAATTAAAAAATATAACCATTGGTGTGAAAAAGCCCTAAAAATGCCTTGGCCTTGTTCTAATTTTGTGTTACTTTTTTTAGGCCACTTAAAACTCTAAAACACATGTGCTAAATTGTTAACCTCCTTTTTGCATGATTGTTTGAACCTTTTTCATGTTATGCGATCTTGCAACTAAAGGTTTTATTTTTGGGCCCCTTTTTAATATTTGTCGATTTGCCTAAGTCTCCCAGATTAATTTTTCCTAAGTTTGGAGCCTGACGGTGTTTTAATTTTTCCTAAGTCAGTGCCTTAATATTTTTCTAATGTTTTTTGCCTTCATTCTTTCTTAGGCCCAGCTCTGACACCATCTTGATCTAACGGTGGGCACATGTTCTCATGAGATGTTTCAGAGCTATGCAATCTTAAGACGGCCAATGATTCTCTTTATGACATGACGCTTCAAACTGTGGGTCCAAGGTGACACGTATGCACAAATGGTGGTATGTGATTGGTCCATGTATTAATACAGTGGTAGTTGTCAGTGGGACCTAGTTTCTGAGTTTGTTAGAGGGTCCCGACATTGTCAGAAAATCAACGATGGGCATATGATCTTATGAGATGTGTTAGAGGTTTAAGATCATGCACCAACTGTCAATTCTACCTTTTTCAGAGGGGATAAGGTGCAATGGGTCCACATGCTAGGTGTGCTAATTTGTCGTTATCTGATTGGTCCACGTAGTGTGACTAGACATGTTGTCAGTGGGGCCAAGTTTTTCAAGGTTCAGTGGGTTCTGACACTTGCAGAACATCAATGGTCGGCATGTAATTTGATGGGTTTTTTCTGACACATGTGAACTTAAGACAGTCGTTGATCTCTTTCAGTGTCAGAGGGTTGTTAGGGCAGGGTAAGATTCTTCATTCGATGGTTGTCTTATGATCTGGAGGAATCTTGGAGGTCTATGCGAAGATGAGACAATCGTCGATCTTCTTGATGCAGGCCTGGTGAATTTCCTCAGTCTTTTGGTGGTTTGGATAACTTTTGGTGGTCTGACAAATTTCAAATGGTTTTCGCTCATTCACAAGGAAAAGTGGTGGTGTTCCAAATCATTTGGTGATTCAGTGAAGGAAGGTTGCATAATTGCTAAAATTTTTAGCAATGACTTAAGGTATTCTGCAAACTGGCGAAAAGGTCTTCAGTCACTAGTTCGCTAAATAAGGACTAGGGTTAGTTGTTTCCCTTTGACTGCTAAGTCACTGAGTTAGACGGTGGGTTAAGATTTTATTCTGTGAAAAGGAAAACCATTGTCATGTGTTTGCTAAGAGTTAACCCGAGGTATTTGGATGGGTTAATGACATAAAGCCCGTGAAATGGAAGGATCTAACGGCCGTGACTTAAAGTTGGCCCAGATTTAAATTATGACTGCCGATTCACTGTTGGCCTTAAGAAACTAACCGTTGTATTTCAAATTCAAATTTGTAAAGGGTTTCCTGTGACTAGAAGGACTAAAATTCAATGTTTAAGTAGCTGGGGCTGGTGGAAATGATTTTCAAATTGTTGCAGTGTGTTCTAGGGTGTTCTATGATCATTTGTAGGGGTCTATACTATGTTCTTTGTGCTTGAGGTGTGTTGCAGGTGGTCAAACAAGTTGACAAATTGGGCATTTTTGCGGTTCTCAGTACTTTCTCAGTGAAATTTTCATGATTGAGGATCACTCTAGGATCTGTCTTTTCCTAGTTGCCTGGGTTTCTTTCCCTTTAATAAATTTTTGACTGTTTCAGTTGGTTTAGTGGTTGAAACCCTAACCATAGTCATCTGAAGCTTGTTGCATCCTATTTTGGGGATTCCAAGATGACTAGCAGTATATATTGTAGCATTTTTGACTTAGTAGGGGTTCCAAAACTTTTTTTTTGGTCCTTGGTTGTTGATGGTATTATACTAAATAAGGAGAGCTTGGATTTAGGGTTTTGTTTCTCTTTGCATATTGTTGTCTGAATAATGTATTGATTTTGCAAGTTTTGATAAGAATATAGTTGAATTCCAATCGCATAGTGGTGTATGCCTTCTTGTTTTGATATTGAGCTCATATATGTTAATGTCACAAAGTGAGCTAGCATATGGTAAACAAAGAGTATTGTGAAATTATCTTTGAGTTCTTAACAAAGTTAGGATTAAAGTCTTTCAGGTAATTTCAGTGAGTTCATGGCTTGATAAGAATTTGATGTCCTGGTATGTGAGTGAGAGGGATAATAGGAAAAGAACTTATCCTAGATTCAAGTATGTTTGAGTTAGAATTTTTAGTTGGTATAAGTTATTTGGTGACTCTATGCCCTAGGTTAAGGCATTGATCTCTTCTCTAGAGGCAGTCCATCGTCATCAATCATACACACACATATAAATGATGAAATCTTTAATTAGTTAGTAAGGGGTATAATTGTATAATATTTTGGATTTCTTTGAAGAAGTGAATCAAGGGTACACCCGCTTGAGCATCTTGGCTCAAAGTGTAGGAGGATCTCTTTGATCCTTGTTAATTGGCCCTCTTCCGTGTAGACTTTGGAGTGGTGATAGAGTCAAACAATCATTAAAGTTATCCATCAAAGTATAAATCTACAAGTTTGAGATCAAAGGGAACTCCCAAAAAATTTGATGGTGATCATTTCCTAGTTATTGCCTTGTATGTCGATGACATGTTTATTGGAAAAGGAAAAGGTTTGATTGTAGAGTTAAAATCTCAGCTCTCGATAAAGTTTGAAATGAAAGATCTTGGTGCAACTAGGCACATTCTGAGAATGGAGATTGTAAGAGATAGACAAAATAGAAAGCTTTGGCTAGGCTAGAGCAAGTATGTTGGTACTATTTTGAAAAGATTCAATATGCAGGATTCATGACCATTGAGTGTTCCTGTTACAATCAGAACAAAGCTTTCTAGTTCACAGTGTCCTACATCCCCTTTGGAGATGGAAGAGATGAGTCAAGTACCATACCAGAGTGTTGGAAGTTTGATGTATGCTATGGTCTGCACAAGACTAGACATTGCCCAAGCAGTGGGAGTTCTTTCCCGTTATATGTCTAATCCAGGAAGAGCACATTGGGATGCCGTAAAAAGAGTTTTTAGATACTTGAGGGGTACTTCAGAGTACTCGATATGTTTTCATGGAATAGGAAATGAGAATTCCTTAGATATTCAAGGCTATGTGGATTCAGACTGGGTTGGTGATATTGATAGAAGAAGATCCACCAGTGCATGTGTTTACATTATTCGGTGGTGCAATCAGTTGGATGAGCAAGCGACAAGCTATGGTCACTTTGTCCACTATTGAGGTAGAGTATATGGTAGATACTCATTCCTGTAAGGAAGCCATCTGGCTAAAGAGATTGTGTTCAGATATAGAGTTCAAATAGGGTGCAGTGACAATTTACAGTGATAGTCAAAGTGTAATCTGCCTAGCGAAGAACCCTACTTTTCATGCTAGGACCAAGCACATTGATGTACAATATCATTTTGTGAGAGATATGGTTGAGGATGGCAAGGTGAAGCTAGAGAAGGTAGAAACTTTGGTAAATGTTGCTGATGCATTAACTAAGCCTGTGAGCACAGAGAAGTTCAGATGGTGTTCAGAGTCTATGGGCCTCTCGGCCCCTAGCAATTAGTTCTATGATATTTTGGATCCTCTGACTCTTGCAAGGTGTTCGACAAGTGGGAGAATGTTGAGAAACATGTGTCTCAACCTTGCAATCTTTTTAAAGAAAATTCTAGAATTTGTTTGTGGTAGTTTTCCACATGTTTATACATTGGAAATTGGTTAATGAGTTGTCAAAAATGAGTCTTGTCCATAGTTGAATATAGGTGGGTCATTTTTAGAGCCTTGATGACTCATTTTGTGACTTTTATGGGGGTCTAAATTAGAGGAGAAAATTATGGACGGGATTACTATTTTAACTTGGTTGTTTTTCCATCTTGGAAATGTAAATGTCAAAAATGGGCACCATGTGGCATGGTGGTTAAGCCTATGGTTTTGTAAAACCACAAGTGGTTTCCAAGTTGTAAAATCACTATAAAAGGAGGGCTTGGGGAGGAGTTTGATCATGGAGTTTTTTTTGCAAGACTAGATGCTAGAAGGAGTCTCTCTGAGTTCGAGTTGTGGTGATGCGCTCCTATAAGAACTTGCATTGCAAGTGTATTGTAATCTTCTTGATTTGATAATACATTGTGCGAGTTTTGGAGGGTGGGGTTTTCCTCCTGGAAGGGTTTCCCCATGGTAATCACTATGTTATGTGTTCATTATTATTTTGATTATGCTTTATTGTGCATTTCTTGAGATCTTTATGATATTTAAGTTGAAATTTGCATAACCATCCTCTCAAGATTAGCGTAGGAAGTTTTTCCCCTCACCTTTGCTTCCTTACATTTAACAATTTAAGACTTTGGTTTAGCCCTGTGAGGCAGTTTATAGTTATTATATTCAAGGCTTTTTGGTTAAACTATAACCCTGGATCGCTATTTTTGATAAGGATCTACAAGTTTGTTTTTGATAGAGGCAGACTAGATATTGTTACTCTACTGATTATCTGCTGCAAAGCTAGTTCTATTAATGTTATTTTAATGTGCTCTTAGTCTTCCCTGTACCATAGGCCAACACCCTCTTGCTTATTTTTCTATCAAAATCATCCTTTACACTGTAGCTACCTAGCTCAAATATGTATTGTTCCCCATTTTAACTTGTGAATAAGGGCATTCTTTCTCTCTAAAAATTCTTTACTAGTACATTTTTTTTGATGTTTAACTTTTAATAATAGTGAAATCTACTATGATTCTATGTGCTTCTATGCACTATTGTATTTTCATACTCTTGTAATTGATTTGAATATTATAAGACTTAAATTTACAAGAAGCTTAAAACACTTGGATAACATTATTTTCTTGAAAGTATTACATTCCAGACCCTACAAATCAAGGACCTTGGCTTTGCAAATTTAAATATTCTTTTAACAATCTCACTATATTTTTCCTAACAATAATATTTCATGCATCAAGAAAAATAGATGTTAAATGGAGTATCATTGGCTTCTTGAATACATAAACCATCAACATCATGCTCACTCTAGAAATTAGATATAAAATTAGTAAATGTCAAAATCTTCCTTCTCTTTTTCCTTTCTTTATATACATGAATTAATTGTCCTAGATCTAGTGGCTCCTTTCTACTATTGTGAACATATTCATAGAAACATGATTTATCACTAATCAGGGAACTTTGATGAATTGTGATCTTACTCTTAAGACATTTCCCATCATGATACCATATAAAATATTTTCAAGTTGTATTTTCATGTTTGTCTCCAATTGTACAATCTTATAATGTCTAGACAAAAACATATTAAGCATGCATGCTTGTCCCTATAATAGTTTGTCATTTTCCCTTAGTTGTACCTATTTAAGTTGAAAGCTTTCAAGAATGAATACTCATCCCTTTAAATAGGTTACCATCATGTTGTCTCTGCAAATGAAAATAAATATGTTAGTAAAAAACATATGTACCAATTTCTCTTATTCATTTTCTCTTATGATGTTAATGATGATTTATGATTGATAAATGCATGTGTTGTAATCAATATGTAAAGATGATTTTTTTTTTATTTCTCTTTACTTTTTCACTTGACTGACATCCCCTTTTCATGATTTTGCAAGTACACTAGGTAGATGAAGTCAATAATTTCAACTGGGCTACTACAAACACAGCCAGTCTTCCATTCAAACCAAGCAATGATGGACCTAAACACTCTCTTATCTTGAATTCTATACCTACATTCATTTCCTTGCATAGTTTTTCATATCTATCTATAGCTTGTGTGTAATCATTTATGTATAGTCCTTTCAAATAATAATGCATCTACTTGATCGGTTACTGATATTTGTCACTTTTACACTATTTCTTTGGTACCTGAACTGAATTATTGTAAAGAGCTTATTTGTATTAATGATAAGAAAAATCTTTCATTTTGTATATTTGTTTAGCTTGGTGTACTTCAATAACACAAAAAATGAATTTAATTCCTTTTAAAATAGCTTTTTATATGATAACCAGGACTAAATAAGATCATATCTTACTTCAATACAAATTTATTAAAGATACCTTAACCATTTAGGCCTCAAGCATAAAGTATTAAAACTGCCTTCCTCATTACGACCATATGTAATGACAAAAAAACTTAGATCCTCATCCTAATCTATTAAACCTCATATAGATCCTCTCTTAGCACTATGCTAGGCTCAACACTTCCACTAAACCCCCTTTAACAATTGTAAGCCCTAAATTTATACATACTAGCCACCATAGGTCAGCATTCAAAAGATTACATATCTCAAGACAAATGTAATACACCAAGTTGGCCTAGATCCCCAATAAATTACAACATTTGATTATTTCATTAGGCACAATCCAACCACCAAGTCAACCATACATAGGTTCACCTTGAGATCCATGCCATTCAACTCCATCAATAAAAAACCTCCACCGTAATCCTCAATAATCAATCATTGACATGAAGAACATAAGTAGTCAGCACAAAACATAATAGATCTCACAATTCATGCATCTTGAAGAGGTGTGATCATAAACATAGCCTCCACGAACAACAAGGAATAAACCCTTTTCATTGCACCTGCCCAAGATCTCCATAGATCGACTGCACACAAAATCTCTAAAAACTAACAAAAATGAGTAACTTCATCAGACCACAATGAAATTCCTCCAAGATGAAGTAAGATCACTAGGAACCCAAGTTGCTCCTACATCAAACACACAGGCTAAATAGAAAAGTGTGCCCCATACTTTGATCTTGCACGAAAATCAAAATACAACATGTTGTTTGGTCAAATCTTGTTGCATTCCTTTGTTCTATCCATTGTGTTGGCTCTCTCTATAAGATTGGACATATCTTTTGGAGACTTCTCTGGTCTTGGTTGCATCATATATGCCTATGATAATGGGTTGTTAACACTATATTAAACTTCCATATCAAACTTAAATACCATGAATGACTTACGAAGTGAAGTAATACCTTATGATTGTTTTGAAAGCTTGAAATGAATATAAAAATAATAAGGCATTATGTAAATGAATTATTAATATCATATGTACCTTTATCACATATGTAATAAGGATTTAAGTAATTTGTATGCAATGTAGTAACCTTGTATTCCAAATAAGAGATTGTCAAAGAACTTGTAATGAAGAGATCACCAAGTGAATTATCACATGAATACCACTGAACTATGAACAAAATAAGTATGCCAAAGGAAGAGGTAGTTAAGAGCATATTCTTTTTCTTTCGATATTAATGCCAACACACAGTAGAAGGTTTAACAATGCAAATATCTAGACATCAAAGGAAAATTAAGAGGAGCACAAACATTTAAATGAATATAATAAAAATTGTTGAAGACTTATGACAATTAAAATAGAAATAAGTACATTATTGTCTACACTAAAAATAATATTTATAAAAGTAAAGCTCAAGATTCCAATAATCAAGGTTTCCAACAATGTTGCTACTTTATAAGGCTCTAAGACTCTTCTCATTGGTGTGACTAAGTCTTTGGTACCATAACATTTTTTACTATAATGGAAGCTTTATCTCCAAAGCATTTGAACTCATATCTCATCCATAATGATCACCTTTCCAAATGGAATATCTATTTCACACCACTTGTCAAAAATGAACTCCACCATAAATACAAATTGATAAATAATAACTCTTTGTGTCTCTTCCACCAAACTAGTAACTATGATAGTAATAAAAAAAATTGTCATAGTTCCCACATCATAACCAATGACACTTGTTTCCTAATTTTAGGAGTTAGAAAGTGGGTGCAATATAATAATTAAATATATAAATGTTTGGACTCTAAGATTAAGAGATTGTAATCCCAACATTATTGTGGCTTATCTTTCGTTGATAATTTTTTAAAAAAAATTACTTTTCCTAAAAATAATAATATACTCACTATTAGTTAGTGGATTAAAGTCCTTTTAGATAGATTTTACTTATACTTCTCACATTTTTATTTTCAAGATCTCTACTATTACTGTGTAAAAAAAAATATTTCAAACAAACAATAGTGCATTCAAGATATTCACCAAGTCTACAATATCTCTGGACAACCTGTGATATACCTTCACTAATTTGGTATCCTTCTTATAGTAGCTAGACTTTAGTCAATTACATTTTTTAACTACTGAACTGATTGGACTATGGTTGCATATTCTTTAAGATGATGCCTTCCTCCTCAAAATTTTGCAGATATAACTATAGGATGAGTTATGAAGCATGAAAATGACTTCTTCTCATTGAGATCACATGATTATGTAAACACGTTATCAAATAAAGAATTAATTTTGACTTTTATTAGTAATATCAGCCATAAGTTCTCATACCATGTAGAAAATTAGGAAAAAACAAATTAATATATATATATATTTTATATTAAATAGATGGATCAATAGATTCTTGAATAAGCACATGGACCAAGAGATATGTCTCTTGTATGAGACATGCCTATTGTTAAAATACAATATATTTTTAACATTAGAAACTAGTCAAAGGACAATAAGAATATCAACATATCTGAAACATATAAATTATTTTGTGGTAGGTGTTGGTGATGCTTCAACACAAATTGGAGAATCAGTTATTTTGTAAAGGTTGTACTTTCTTTAGATAGATCCCTGCATGGATTAACTTTATGATTTTTAGTCAAAGATTTGAATGTAAGAAACAACATTTAATTGACCTAGGATCAAGCAAGTAATGAATAATAAATTCTACTAGAAGCTCTTCGACATAGATGTTTAATGTGGTAATTAATTTAAAAAAAATAAATTAATAAATGAATCTACATAGGTTCAAAATGAAAACCCATTTGAATCAATAAAATATACACTAAATTATGTCAATATGATTAATAGAAATTACTTATGATTCAAATTTTAAAAATTGAAAGTTTAAATCTATTATTAAAAAATAAAAAATATGGTTTATGTAGTAAAGCACAAGGACATATTATCGGATGACATGTAGTGTCAATTTCACTGGTCAAAAGGGCATGTCATCCTAGCATCATTAGTCACGTTAAAAAATTGAGCTGGCACACAACAATTGTGCTATACTTATTTTTGCAGTTTTAAATTAAAATAACAAAAGTAAATTACTATGTGTTAGAGTAAAGTATTAATTAAGTTAATTAATCTTTACTCCCTTCTTAAGATGTCAACTTCCTTTTGCTTTAGTTAAAAGCACATGCAATAGTTGTTCTAAACTCATGCATTAGTCATGTAATAGTTAAACTGATTATTACATGCACTAGGGTTTGCCTTTCAAGGCTTTCGATCTCCTTTATAAGGATGATCCATTGTACATTCTATTTATTCATTTTTTTGAGGATATTTTCTTCTTCATATTTTTGAGTCAAATCCTTGCCCTCTTCTTGTCTCTACTTCCTTGTAACAAGTTTTTGTATGCAGGTGATCTTCGGGTTTTGTTGATTTGTATTGCTCAAATCCTACACTGAAAATTCAATCTTTTAGAAAAATAATCATAAACTTAAAATATATAAATATTTTAAAATGATATTAGTCAAAATATACTATAAATAGTTTATTACATTTAAAAGATAAATAATTTCTTTAGATTATTAGGAAATTTAGAAATAACAATGTTTTCAGTGGTAGGAGTAGAGCATTTACGATGTCTCTTAGGAGACAAATATTTTATACTATTGATTTGCAGGTGACTATAGCAATGAGGCTTTCTAGGAAGACAAATTGGTGAAAGGATGCCATTTGTATTTGGGTTGAGCAACTTTGTTTGAGAACCTAACAAACAAAAATAAATGAAACAATGGGGACAAGATCTAGTGCTTCTTGTAGCATGTGTCATTATGCATATATATTTGGAACCCATTCAAGACAACAAAGGAATTAGATGGATGGACAACCCTCTTCGACGGACAACACGAATGAAGGAAATTGATGATGCAGACCAGCCATATGAAGAGATACAATTTTGAATTTGGAGATGCTATAAGATGATCTTCAATTTTGTTTTTGATCAATTGCCATTGATGTATTTGTATAAGTTGTGCAAACCTCATGGATGTCCCTAAATATTTTTGGCTTTCTAGATACTCTATTGATCCGTACTTAACAATTACATAAGAATGCTCGTGACCAAATAGTGATACTCTTTTTTTTTTGTATCGAGTTTTCATGATCTTTAATTTTTTTATAAAAAAATAGACTAGAACATAGGTCAACAATTTTAATCATTACAACTAGGCAAACATTTTTTCTTTTTTTTTTTAATAAGTGAGTGGGGTATTTTGTTTGGTCAATAAAAATGGGACTAACCCCATGTTCCCATGCGACTTTTTAAGACAAATTTTTATTTAACTTTAAGCAGTTCAAGTGTCCCCATGCAATTTTTTAATTATAGAGAAAGGATAATTTAAAATCTTTTCCTATTTTTGTGGAGAAGCTATTGCTTAAAAGTTGAAAATAAGCTTTGAAAAAAAGGGGATTGAAAATAAGAAGCAGCTGCTTATTGAAGAAAGCACACATGGCTTCATGGTATTTTTTAATATCCTATTTATTTGCTTCCAATTTTGCCTTTATATACCTTTTCTTTTTTTTACAAGAAATACAACTAAAAATATAATTTTAAATAATATTTAAGAACATTGCTTAAATATAAGTATCAAATGATCCCTGCATGGGCCATCAGCTCCACAAATTATGTCACAAAAAGTTGAACAACTAGTACTAGCAAAAAAATATAAGCTAAGTCTAAACATAAAGACCTACCCTAAGTCATTTAAGAATTCGGCATTCTTTACTAAACCCGTGACTTTGAATGCTCAGACAATGACTTCGAATGAGTAAGCAACGCGCTTAACCGCCTCAACCTCATCAGATAGTAGAAATAGTCGCCAATATCTGACACGTTCCAGTAACATTAGTTGGATGTGCACATAATGTAGAACTTCCTCGCCACTTATAAATACCACACACATTGCACATAATCTGCAAATCAAACTGACTGAGTGAAAAAAAATTTCAGCCATGGCGACATATACAAAGATTTTAGAGCTATTGATAGCTGCGCTGATATTTGTAGGGAAGATCCAATTCAGCTCCTCACAAAACTGTGGGTGTGCAAACGGACTGTGCTGCAGCAAATACGGCTACTGCGGAACTACTAACGATTATTGCGGTGACGGCTGTCGGCAGGGGCCTTGTTCTTCTAAACCTACGCCTTCGCCTTCTGTTCCTGCTCCATCCGGATCAATTGAATCCATTATCACCAAGGATTTCTTTAACCGTATTAAATCCGGAATTTCTGCTTCTTGCAAGGGAAGTAACTTCTACACATACAATGGCTTTATCAGCGCAGCCAAAGCTAGCAATTTCGCCGGTTTTGGAACTACAGGAAGTCTTGATGTTCAGAAGAGGGAACTCGCCGCTTTCTTCGCCAATGTCGCCCATGAGACTGGAAGTATGAAAAATACGACTCCCTCTACGTGTATAGTTAAACCCTAATTACATTATTGCTTGCTAATCTGAAATCCTAATCTGTTTTATCTGCAGATCTTTGCTATGTGGAGGAAATTGCAAAAGACACGTATTGTTAGTCATCCTCAGAATATCCTTGTGCGAGCGGAAAGCAATACTACGGACGGGGGCCTCTTCAGTTGACCTGGTAACATTATTTCCCAAAAGTATAGCTATAACATTCTTAAAATTTATCATAACCACTGATGCAATTGTTAAATTTTATTCTACGTGCAGAAATTACAACTACGGAGCTGCTGGAAAATATGTGGGACTTCCGCTTCTGAATAACCCGGATTTGATTGCCCAACAGCCAGACGTCGCATTCAAGACTTCACTGTGGTTTTGGATGGTGAACACTGACTGTCACAACGCCATGACGTCAAACGGAAAAGGATTTGCCGGGACGATCAGAGCAATCAACGGTGGAGTACGACCATTGGCTGTGCAGAGTCGAGTGAGTTCGTATCAGAAATTCTGCGGATGGTTGGGTGTCGCCACCGGTCCCAACCTTTCTTGTTAGTATTCCTCACGTCTTAAGTAATAAATTCATAAATAAATAAATAGAGTGTGGGCATAACGTGGGTGCTTAAAAGGTTGCTCACGTACAGCTACACATACAATATTCTGTAAACCACTAAGGCTTTTTCACGCTATCAAGATAATATAGCCCATGAGGCATCTAATTTGAAAATGGAAAGCAATTTTGTGGACGCTGAAAAATCATTTTTAGTTATAGTTGCGGTGTGACTGAAGAGAACTACCTAGGTCGCAATGCATCAGATTTCTAAGTATCTGTTTCTAGAGAAGAAATGGAGTACCTTTGGTTGAAATTTTTTATTCTTCTATGGAGCAACTAAAAATAACGAAATATACAAATTAAAAATTACACTTAGAGGATTCGACTTCTTCCTTTGTTACAATTTCCTTTTCCGTCTCGTTTAGTGTCGAAGATGAGTTGTTCCCCCTTGCATTTGTGATCATCGGACACTGTGGAGGTCTGGATGAAGATGCCCCAAAATTTCTTCTCAGTAGCAACTTGACACTGCTTCAAAACGTTTGATTGCATGTGACATTACGGTGATGAGATCAGCTCAGTTAATGCCACCAATTTCGTCCTAAAGAATTTACCATCTTGATGTTATAAAGGCGGACATATTCTTGGCTCTTTTGGAGATGACTCATAAGAAACAGCTCGACGACACAAACATTTCAACCCAGCAAACTGTATCTGCAATCGCTACATCTAGAACATCAACTAATCGAATTCCACTTTCACATATAAGTTTACCAAGCGCATTAGCATTTATATTATTAGTATTTATACATTATTATAGTTTTTTTAATTACTATAATATTTATATAGTATGGTCAAACCTTTTATTTATACATTATTATATTTTTTTTATTACTATAATATTTATATAGTATGGTCAAACCTTATAAATTAAATAATAATTTAAAAAAAGTGGTCTTCAAAATTTAGAATCATATAAATATAATAGTTCTCTTCTTACAATGTTCAATAACATTAAGTTGACCATGTATATTTTACTATTGGAGAAAATTAAGATATTTCTTTATTGTAATTTCCTTATACATAACTTCTTTGGGTTTGAGCTAGTTTATGTATTCGTTCCTTACTTTCAACTTGAATTATTTTTGGCTTGGTAGAGCCTCTTTCTAAGTTGTTGGTATACATTCTCTCTTAAAATTCATATAGACAGAAAATTAAATTAAATCATTATAGAAACCTCTACTAACAACAAATACAATTAATAATAAGGAGATATTAAAATGGGTTTAATAATTGATAATATTTTCTACTGCAGACAAAAAATAGAAATGGAGTTCTAAATTTGGGGCCCACCATACTAAATAAGCATCAACGCTTAATATGTTTTGTTTAATCCCATGTCCTCATGGGACCACTTAAGCCTACTTTGTGCTTAAAATTAAGCATGAAAGTGTTTCCGTGTAATTTATTAATCAACACAAAAGGATATTTTGGGATCTTTTCATGTTTTAATGGAGTAGTTGCTACTTAACAATTGAAAATAGGGTGTTGAGAAAAAGAGGGACTGAAAAAACTACATGCTAAAAAAGGCCAAGTGTCTTAACAATCTTTCTTCCCTCCATTTTTCTCCCTCCAAGAGTTATTGCATATATTATTATAAATAAAAATAGTTTATTGTTAATATTTGACCATCGATGTGTGGTATAGACATGCCAAAAAATATTTTATAGACTATGTAAATTTATATGCATGTAGTTCTCATTCTCTAAATTATTTTTTCAACATTTTAAAAATTAATTTTTGGATACTCTTTATGTATTTTCAATAATTTTGACTGTCCGATTGTAATCAAAATTTTTATAGAGTTTTGAAGGGACCCAAAACCTTTTAACATCAACTCAAAGCATTAAACATAAACATCCAAAATAGATAAGAAAAGAATATATACACAAAGGTGCCAAAGGATACAACAACATACAACCAGCAACAAAGAGTTGGTAAAACCCCACAAAACAAAAAAGAAAAAACCTAAACATAGGAAGGCCTAGGATAGATTCTTAAGAGTTTCAGTTGACTCCACCTTCAGCTAGTTCATGTAAAAGGCCACCTTCTTGAGGTCATGTATGTCTTGGAGAACATTGTCTTCTTTCCTTTTTAAGTTCCTTTTACTATGCTTTCTTGGGTCCAATGCTTCCTCTTTTTCATTCTCAATTTCTAGATCTTCCACAATCTTTTCATGATCTATATTTTCTAGATTACCACCCATGGTGTTCATGCTATTAGAAATAGATTTAATAACTCTATGACTAAAACTCCTTATGGACTAAATGTTCTCTTTTAATTTCATGAAATTCTTCTCCATCCCTACAATTTTGCCCTCATAATCATTCTTTAAGATCTTAATAGAGTCCACCATCTTTTGGAGCACATCAACAATAGATTTTTTCTCTTTCTCTATCTAAGAAACCTTGGTGGTATTCTCCTATGAAATCCCCTTATTAACATCAACAATCTCCAAATCCTTTCTATTATTAAATTCCCTCTATTTAAGCTTAATATGTTTAATTTCATCAACAATCCAATTTATAATTTTATAAAAATAATCAGTCCCATTAGGAATCACACCAAGGATGTCATTTGGGCACTCATGAATAGGCTTTAAGATGTGGGGGTCCTCAAATAAGTCATTTGGATGCAAGGGGCTATCAGTCCTATCAGTATGAGGGCTTCAAGAGGAATCGTCTGTCTTCGGGGAATTATGTTGTTCCTCCCTCTCACTAGGCTACAAATCCTCCTTATCTATTCATTTATCTTTGTTCATAGGCAATTTTCTACTTTTATCATTTTATTTCCCTTCCCAATAGCCAAGGAAACATAGACTTCTTTTCCCTTAGGTTTCTTCTTATTTACTAGAAAGGGTTTCACATTACATTTGGGACTTTTCTTTATATTCTTTGAATTGGTGTCAGAGACCTCCATATCCATTACCCATTCCTGATTCTCTGAGGTTTTAGTTCTTATTTCCTCCTCATCTTCTTGAGACACTGAAATGGGGGAAGTGGGTAGGGAAGGGCTTTACATTGTTCAAATATTAATAGGAGAAAACCCGAGTTAAGGATGGGATTCTTGTTAGAATTCTCCCTAAGTTCTCTAATAATAGAATCTAGGGAAGACACCAAATAAAATGGGAGAAAGATTCTATCATGGTACCTAGAATGGTTTAAAAGAGAAAAGTGGTCATTGAATGCTCTTGTAAATCTTTTGTCTCGACAAATATATTGCATAATATCCTTCAAAACTTCCCTCTAAACTGATTTAATTTTAGATGTATCGTAGCTACTCTTGGAAAATTTTACCAAACTCTCCTTCTTGGCCTCTATCTTAGGAAATTTCATGACAACCTACTATGATAATTTTTTGTCTCTAGAAAGCTTGCATTCCCTTAGTAGAGAGCCCAGTAATTTTTTGTACAATGTTTTCTATAATTGTAAATTTGTTTCCAAACAATGTAACCTTTATATCCTTCCACCGCAAAGAAAATATCATTGTAAGTTTGGGGTCCCATCCATTTAGTTTTTAATTGTAGTCTAGTCTATGGGTTCAATCCTTCACCTATCTCCTCCCATGTTGAAAGCCAAATTGTAAAGCTAAAGGGAAACTCTATAATTGTAGGAGGAAGAAAGACTCAAAAATACCCCAAAGTAATTTGGAGGAAGGGGATTAAAGGTTGTGTAATCCCTTTCATAATGGGATACACACCAAAAAATATGATAATTATATACAATTTATGACCCCTCTACCATATTATAAATTCTCTAATTTAGACCCCCACATTGGCAAAAAAATTAGCAAAATAGTTGGCCACATGATAGGCATGCAATATAAACACCTTGTCAAAAGATTTCATGAAATCAATACATATATGGATCTAACTATCTATAGTCCATGAAGGTTTGGAAACCCATGTTTAAAACATTATAGTATGTTTTTTGATTCTCCTTCAAGTGATCCTTTCTTATATTTAACAATATGACCCCTCATAAACACATGATAGGCCCCAACAACTTCATCTAGGTGGCTAGTCTTGTTAGAAAGTAAAGTCCACCAATATAATTGAGAGGGGGGGGGGGGGGGGGGGGGGGTGAATCATTTATCTGATAAAAAAAACTTTTATTAACCTTATTAAATCTAAAATATGTAATCAACATGAATAAAAACCACAGAAAGATAATCATACACAATGAAACCAGATATGTTAACTAGGGAACCTCTTGATCAGAGAGTAAACCCCTGTGGGGATGGTACCCACAAAATATGTACTAATATGAAAATTCCTTATCAGAGGATGGACTCTATAAGGAGTCTTATGAAATACATTTAGTTCATATCAATCCTTGTTAGGAGACTTTGAACCCCTGTGAGAAGATTCTAACTTTGTTAGGAGTTAAGGAAGGTAGAAGGACCCACTGTCCAAATAGCTTCAAGGGAAATATCATTGAACACACTATCTAACTGATCTCTGTATTATCTGAACAAAATAATACCAATAATTATTGATCTCAACAACTTCTCTTCTCTCCTCTCCTCTGACTATGCCAAACCGCACCAAATGCTTCACCAGATCTGGTCATTTCACATCATACATCAATCATTGTTTATCCTTCACATCATATACTTCTCATATCATTCACTCTATATATCAATTGCAAAAACAATCCTTCCTTTATACCATGCACAATACTTCATAATTGAGTTGGCCAATTAGGCTTAACCAATTACAAAATATAAAACATTACATGTTACATAATATTTCCATAATCACATAAAACTGTTGGCTCACACACTTAATAAATATTTACCCGTGCAACCTCTAACTTTTCTGACTCATCCAAGTCACCTCCACAATGTCTTCAACCTCTTTATAACTTCGTATGTCCAAATTCTATCCTTGTTAGGAGATATAATCTAATTATTGCAAACCTCTTCTCAGGAACACTGACAGAATACAGTTTCCACTAAATTACTCATAACTGACACAAATAATTCAATTTTGTACATGCTCTTAACCATGATCTTAGGACATAATAAGGAACATGTCCTCAACTCTAGATTGTTGGAAAAATAGTCAGGGCTCCCCTTAGGATTTGTGACATGGTTTAACAACCTCCTGTGTCTTCTATAAGTCTAGTGGTTGTATCCGGCATTAATAGGTTGATCTTTTGGTGCAATGACAATGACTAGTTGTAACAAGTGGTATTAGAGCTTGGTCCTAGGTTTGAATCCCCTCGGGTAACACTGAGGGGGAGATTGTTGGAAAAATGGTCAGTGCTCCCCTCAGGATTCATGGCATGGTTTAACCACCTCCTGTGTCTTCTATAAGTCTAGTGGTTGTATCAAGCATTAATAGGTTGATCTTTTGGTCCAATGACAATGACTACTTGTAACATGGATAACCTTATTTTAAATTCTCCATGTGTGTTAATTCAAAATATGTCTTCTTCTGTGCTAATCTCCAGTATAATCAGTGTGTTGACATCAATGACAAACATAGTCAATCATCAAATGTATCCTTCTTCTCAATACTTCACTTTTCAAATCCTTTTCATCAATCATCAAATCAAACATCAAATGTATCCTTCTTCCCAATACTTCACTTTTCAAATCCTCTTCATCAATCATCAAATTTTTTTCATGTATCCTTCTCTCTCATTGACATCAATAACAAAGGAAACATCACTATATCAATCCAATACAATCTCGAATTTCCAAAGACATTTTTTGAAGATACCTTTTCACCAAAGGATCCTTCATGACTCAACTCAAAAACACAAATACTCCCCCATAGAGGAAGCATCGACATATAGTCCAAAAAGACAGTCCTCTATACCATTGGATTGATGCAACTTTCTACATCACTACTCAAATATTCAAATGTATGTTTAGGTAAGGGCTTTGTAAACATATCTACAATTTTCTCCTTTGTACTAATATACTCAAGTCTAACTTCTTTCTCTGCAACTTTCCCTCTTAGAACATGATCTTTGATCTCTATACATGTTGTTTTAGAATGTAACATGGAATTATTAGACATACTTATCGTACTTATGTTATTGGAGTGTATGATAATAGGCTCATTGAGCTTGATTCCAATATCATTCAACATTTGTTTCATGCATATTATCTGATTATAATTTTTTACTGTAGCTACTACATATTATACCTTTTTTTGTGCTTTGTGAGATAAAATTTTGTATCTTACTTAGCCAAGAAACCAATCTTCTTGCAAGAAAAAATGCTCCACCACTTTTAGTTTTTTTGTCATCCACACTACCTCCCCAATCCACATCTCTATATGCACATAGGGTGAAATCATTTGACTTATCATACCACAACAAATAATTAGTTGTACCTTTCAAATATTTGAATATTCTTTTTACTTCTTCATGATGTGATTCCTTACGATCAGCTTGAAATCTCACAACAATACCAACTGCATGTGATATTTCTGGTCTTGTATGAGTTAAATATTATAAACCTCCAATCATAGATCTGTACTTCCTTTTTTCAATTGCAGGATTCTTATCTTTGCTAGATGGCTTATGGCCAGTTACCATGGGTGTACCAATAGGCTTACAATTTTCCAAACCAAATATCAGCAATAAGTCTTTCAAATACTTAGTTTGCGATAAAAAATACCACCACTTTTCTGACAATTTGTAATCCTAGGAAAATTTTCATTTCTCCAATCATGCTCATCTCAAATTATGTCTTCATTTCATCAGAAAATTTATCACTCGCTTCATCTTCACCTCCAAATAGTATATCATAAAAAAAAAAACTATAAGCAATAAACCATTCTCTATTTCTTTTAGATACAAATTATTGTTTGTGGTGCCTTTAGAAAATCCAAATTTTACCAAATATTTTTTCAATCTTGCATACCGAGTTCTAGGTGCTTGTTTTAGTCCATATAAGGATTTGTTTAGTTTACATACCATGTCTATTTCTTGAGTCAAATGAAAACCATTTGACTACTCAATGTAGACTTCTTCTAATTCTCCATTAAAAAATGCTTCAACTTCAAATCCATCTGATACACTTTGAATTTATTATAATTACATAGGCCAAAAACATTCTTACTACTTCAATTCTTGCAATAGGTGTATATGTTTATACATAATCAATACCTTCTTTTTGTGAGTATCCTTTACATACCAATATTGCTTTGTTTCTTACAACTTCACCTTGTTCATTCATCTTTTTTCTAAAAACCCATTTAGTTCCTATAACATTTTTGTCCTTAGGTCTAAGGACCAATTGCCAAGTATTATTCTTTTCAATTAGATCTTATTCTTTCTTAATTATTTGAATCCAATTGTTATCTTTACAAGCTTCATCAATAGTCTTAGGATTAATTTGAGAAATCAAACATAGTTCTTCTTGTACCTTATTTCTTTTCATAACCCCTTTTTCTTTGGTTCAAATAATTTGATAAACTAGACAATTCATTATCAAAATCTTATTAGGTATTACAATCTTAATTCTTGCTTCAATTATAGGTTCTAGTCTGGGTTCTTCTCTTGATTATTCAACATGAATCTCATTCTACAAATCATTGTTAGTTTCATAAAACAACTCAACATTTTCTTGATCAATTTTAGGATAGATTTATTTATCTGAATCATAATCAAGTATTCTTTCCCAAATTCTAAACTTTTCATCCACTTTAACATTTGCACTCTCACCAATAGTCTTATTTATCTTATTAAAACATCTATAAGCTTTTATTTTTAATGAATAACCGAGAAACATACCTTCATCACTTCTCAGATCAAACTTACCAATATCATCATCTCTTTTAATATAACACTTCTAAAAATTTTGAAATATTTTACTAATGGTGCATGTCCAAACCATAATTCATAAGCAATCTTATCTATATCTGCTCTGATCTGTACTATATTTATAATTGTATACACTATTTTATTCACTAGTTCTCTCGAAAATGTCTTTGCTACATCATTCTCAAACAACATAGCACTTTCTGCCTTGGTTACTAATTTCTTTCTTCTTTCAGCAATACCATTTTTCTCTAGTGTTTTAGGGGCTGAAAGCTATCTCTTAATTCCATTCACTTGAAAAAAACTATTATTAAATTCTTTTGAAGTAAATTCTCCACCTCTATCAGATCTTAAACATTTAATCTTCATTCCTGATTCATTCTCAACTTTGTTCTTAAGCAATATAAACTTATCAAATGCTTCTGATTTTTCTTTAAGAAATGCTATCCACATTATTCTAGTAAAATCATCAACAAGAATCATAAAATACCTTTCACCATAGAATCCTCTTGTTCTTGTGGGGCCACTCAGATCTGTATGAACAATCTCCAATTTTGCTGCTATGGTGAACTCCTTGCTAGGAAAAGAATTTCTTTTCTACTTTGACATAACACATTCCTTGCATACCATGTTAGTAGGTTTCACAATTTTAGGCCACTCTCTTACTACAAATGTGGTACTTGCTTTCGCAATATTATCAAAGTTTATGTGACAAATTTTTTTATGCCATAACCAATTGTCATCAACTTTAGCAATAAAAAATGTCATCTCAGTAGAATCCAAATGAAATACATTACCTTTGGTTCTTTCTCCTATTCTAATCATCTTACCATTCTTATCCTTGATCACACAAGTCTTCTAAGTTAACCAAACTTGATATCCCTTGTCAACTAGCTATCCAACACTTAAAGTAATGTTTCAATCCATCCACAAAGTAAACATAATTAGTGTTAGTCTTTCCATCAAGAGTAATAGATCTTATTGTTTTTATTTGGCAAGGTGCATTGTTTCCAACTCTTACAATTCCGCCATCATAATTAATAAACTTTATAAACTTATTCATATCACTAGTCATATGATGTGAACAACCATTGTCTATGATCCAATCAGTTTTGTTTTTAACTTGACATACTAAAGCTTTTTCTTCTTTAACTTCAGTTTTAGAGTTTTCTTCTCTTATTACAACAAATCCTATGTCATCACTTTTGTTATCATAGGCCAAGCACAATAGCAACACTCCTTCTCACCTCTTTCATCTAGCAAAGAGCCACCTCTATAGGATAAGCCTCCACCTCTAAAAGAGCTTCCACCTTAGTTGGAAGTAGGAAAGAGGAAAGAAGAAGAGAAGCCTTCAACTGCCACTGGGCCCAGGAGTGAAACCCCACCTCAATAGGTATCTTCACCACAAAGAGGAAAGAGATGAAAGAGCCAAAATTCTAACACAACAGCCGTCCAAAACTGGCCATCAGAAGAGAAAAGAAGCCTCTTCACACTAAGGCATCGAGAAGCAGAATGCCTCAAGAAGCTTTGCCACAGGGCAACAAAAAAGAGGTCATTTAAAATAGAGAGGAGGAAAATAAAAACCCCTTGCAACAAAGAAGCCTGAACCCTGGCAGCCATCTTGCCCAAAAGCTCTAAGGAAGAAACAAGGGCCAGCAAAGAAAACCCCCAAAACCTTCCACAAAATGAAAGGAAGAGAGGGGAACTAGACGGATCCACCGAGAGAGTCTCCAAGGAGCCACCAGATCCATCCCCCCCTAGAGAAGGGCCTCACTGTGAATGAAGCAAGTACATGATAGGACAAATGAAGCCTTGATCCCATGAAACCCACACCAACCTTCCTCACGCTGAGCAAGAGCCCAAGGAAGTGGGACGAGGCATGAGAGAAGAAGGCCATCGCAGACAAAAGAGGAGGAGACCACGACACGCGCCTCTCTGGTAGCCTTCCCAATGAAAACTAGACTAGACTAGCTCCACTATGGGAGAGAAGCTAACCAAGGTGCATCAGGCACAAGAAGAACTCTGGAATTAGAAAAGGAGCTCCCCTCCCAAATCTGCAACCCTGAAGGAACCCTTAGGTACCAACACCCATAAGGAAGAATAGATCTACCCAAAAAAAATCTTGTCGTTAGAAGGGGTAGAACACAAACAACATCATCACCATCATCCATCTCTCCATCCTCAGAGTCCCCTTCTCCCTCTAAAACCCTAACGCCATCACTCGCTCCGCTCATCACTCTGTCAAAAGAAGCTTGATAGAAATTGTTAGAAAGTAAAGTCCACCAAGATAACTGAGAGGGGAGGGGGGTGAATTAGTTATCTGATAAATTTTTTTTTTATTAACCTTATTAAATTTGAAATATGTAATCAACATAAACAAAAATCATAGAAATATAATCATACACAATGACACGAGATATGCTAACTAGGGAGCCTCTTGATCAGAGAGTAAACCCTGCTGAGGATGGTACCCACAAAAGATGTACTAATATAAAAATTCCTTGTGATAGGATGGACTCTCTAAGGAGTCTTATGAAATACATTCAGTACATATCAGTCCTTTTTAGGAGACTTTCAATCCCTGTGAGAAGACTCTAACCCTATTAGGAGTTAAGAAAGGTAGAAGGACCCATTGTCTAAACAACTTCAAGGGAAAGATTTCTTAACGCACTGTCCAACTAATCTCTGTATTATTTGAATAGAATAATACTGATAATTAATGATCTCGATAATTTCTCTTCTCTCCTTTGACTCTGCCAATACTACACCAAATGCTTCACTAGATCTCACTACTAGATCTAGTCACTTCGTATCATACATCAATCACTTTTTCTCCTTCACATCATATACTTCTCATATCATTCACTCTATATATCAATTAAAAAAAAAATTCCTTCCTTTATACCATGCAGAATACTTCATAATTGAGTCCGCTAATTAGGCTTAACCAATAACAAAATATAAAGCATTACACGTTACATAATATTTCCATAATCACATAAAAATGTCATCTCAAAAACTTAATAAATCTTTACATGTGCAACCTTTGACTATGTTGACTCATCCAGGTCACCTTTGCAATATCTTCAACCTCTATATAACTTCACATGTCTAGATTTTGTCCCTGTTAGGAGATATAATCCGATTATTGCAAATCACTTCTCAGGAACACTAATAGAATACAGTTTCCACTAAATTACTTATAAATGACACAAATAATTGAATTTTTGTATGCGCTCTTAACCATTATATCAAGGCACCATAAGGAACATGTCCTCAACTTTGCATAACCTTATCTGAAATTATCCATGTGCACTGATTCAAATTTTGTCTACTTCTCTGCTAATCTCTAGTATAATCAGTGTGTTGACATCAATGACAAACATATTCATGAATGCAACATGCCAGTGCTATAGAATTGCTAGAATACTCCCCCATAGGAGATATTTAGCATTCATGCTAACAAGTCTAGCTATGCAAGGAGAGTGGCAACTTTGAAAGATGACTACCATTTTTATCCCTTGTCATTACCCAACACCTATTTGACCTAGGATTACCCTTATCTACCCCTTCAAAATTATCCTTAACCTAACTAGGAGGAGGAAAATTCTAGACCCCATGATTTATTGGTCTCTTCATTAGTTTAAATTGAAGGAGACCACAACACCTGATAGTCATGTAGTCAAGTTGAGTTTACTTTTCTCCATTTAAATTATTACCATTGAGACAATTAAAATTCTCCACTATAGTTCTAAAAATCTTCTCAAACACTATATTAGTAGATAGATAAGTTTCCTTAAATGTCCTATTATTGTGCTCCTTCAAAATCCCCCATGTCCAAATACAAGAAAACATAGGACCACAAAAGCTTCAAGGCCTAGTTGGATGATGGATCTTAACACATAATTAAAAATTCCTAAATGGATTTAGGAAAGATCCAAGATATATTATAGAGTTGAAAAACTCTATGCCAAGATTCACAAGTATAATATCAATATAGAAACATATGAGACAAATCCCCAACATTCATTAAATAGAGATAGGACTTGTAGGGAAGATGAAAACCTCTCTTGCATAGATTTTCAATAGTCAAAAGCTTATTTCGAAGAAGAATCCACATAAAGATATTAATTTCATGGATAAGGTTCTTCACCTTGGATTTGGGCCAAAATGGCCGAGTGAGGATTAGTTGTGACAACAAAGAAACCATAGAGGACAGTGTAAAATCTTGAGATGTGAAAATTTCCAAACCATCCTATCTTTAGAGAACTGCTTATCTAGTAATATAGAATTGAGGGAAACTTGAATATGTACACACAAAAGTAGTGCACTTCTATGGATCCTTACAATCAAGAACACTCAAGAATGAGGCCTCAAAAATTGATCCATAGCTCTTTATGTATGGAGTTGCAAGATGTAAAGTTTCTCTTAGCTAGAGCTATGAAGCTAATGACCTTGCTAGTCAACCACACAATGAGAGATTCACAATAAGGACAAGGGCAACAATGCCAATATCCCCAAATGGAATCAAGATATGCAATGCAATGCAAATCTAAAGGATGATGCAAAGTAGTCTATGAGATGACAATGCAAATTAAACTAAGGAATGAAATAGCAATGGATTACAATTCCCCTAGTTAAGCTATGTGAAGCTAATCTATTGCATAAAAGGAAACTAAGCTAGTATGCCATGATTATGCAACTAAACAAAGGATATATGCAACTAAATGAGATGCAAAAAAGATCTTCAAAGCTTGGATGAAATATGTCTTTAAAGAGCTCCAAATAACCTAGAAAACCTGCAGCATAACAATAATATGAAAGAGATGGATATGCAAGTGAGGAAGAGAGCTCTTCTTTTATAGGGAATGAGGTGAAATGGACCATTGAGATTAAGAGGCAAAAGACTTAATCAACGGTGGAGAAAAATGGAAGCTTGATCCTTGTGCACAAATATCCTCCAATAAGAAAATAGGAGTTGACTTTAGTGTCCATATGAGACAAAAAGTACTTTTTCTCTTTTTATAAATAAGAATAATGCTTTATTTGTGCAACTTGGGATAAGAGGAAAAGGTGGGGCTTTTTATTTATTAAAAGGGGAGGAAATATTCCTTTTGAATAAATAAAGACTTAGGATAGAATGGTTAGCCCAAGGATAAAAATCTAATATATGATCGAAATTAAGACTTGATCAAGAGATTGATATTGTTGAAAATATTGATTATTGATAAAACTGATTCAGGATAAATAAATTGAATAAATGGGGCCCAAAGTTTAGGCGACCATTTTTGGGTGCATACAGAATAAGCCTTAAGCTATGAATGGTTTAAGTGAAATTTAGCGAATGATATTCCCTCCAATAATTATCAATAAACTAACTAAAGTTATTCTTACAAGTCTCCATATGCTTCCTATAAATAATATTAGAATATAATGGCTCATGACCCAACCAACTATTATCCCAAGAAATGGTCTATTTTCTTGATCCAATTGTCCAAACAAGTCCTTTAGCCACCACATCAGTCCCCTTAACAATATCATTCCATAAATTAGAACCCAGGGAAAGATCATGTGAATTTAAGAAATCCTTAAAAGAATTAATACTAGATGTAAATACTTACTTCACATTATGCAGTTCCATTCTATTTCATCTAAAAAGGCTCTCCAAACCAATTTACCCAAGATAACATTATTAAAGGTTTTGATGCTCTTAATCCTAATGCCCTCAAACATATTTGGATTCACACTGAATCTGAAGATATTAAAGGAATTATGTTGTTCTCTTACACCCCAGACCACAAGAACCATTTCTGAATCTTTTCTATACTTTCAACAAATTTAGAGGGAATCTTAAAGAGACTAAGAGAATAAACTAGTAGATTTTGAAGGGAAGACTTAACAAGTTGGACTATCCCCGCCTCACTAAGAAGAGCACCTTTCCATCTAGTGAACTTCTTATTGAAACTATCGACTAGAGACAAATAGAAAGAATCTAAAGGTTTCCACAAAGAGTTAACCCCAAGTAGATAGAAGACAAAGATTAAATAGAACAATCAAGGATATGCACAACTATCCTTTGTCTATTCTCTAGGGTATTAAAGGGAAAAGAGACCATTTATCTCTATTTAATTTCTATCCTAAAGCCTCTTCGTATAAGGAAAGAATAAACTTCAAATTAGTGGCCTTCTCAATTGTTGAGCTTCCCAACAATATTGTGTCATCTACAAACTACTGATGAGAACATACTATAACTATAGATGATAGTCTAAGACCCTTAAGGTGTCCCTCCATAGCATTTTTACACAAATTTCTACCCAAGGTCTTGTCTATAATGAAAAAGAGAATGGCTAAAATAGGATCACCCTATTTGAGCCCTCTAGAGACCATAAAGGAATAGGAAGGTGATCCATACACAGTAACAATTATGATAGCCATTGAAATGAGCTGTCAAATAAGGTCAATAAATCTATCCTTGAATCAAAAATATATAAGAACTTTCATCAAGGATTTATAGTCCACCCTATCATAGGATTTGGAAATATCCAACTTCAACAAAAAAAACCTTGGTTCCTAGTGACCTCCAGAGAATGAATATTCTTTTGAACAACGACTTTAGAGTCAAGGATTTTTATTTCCATTACAAAACTGATCTTTTGAGAAGCTATAAGAAAAGGTAAAACACCCAGCACTATTCAAGTTACTACTTTAGAATGGATTTTATAAAAAGAAAACAAGGAATTAGTAAAATAAATGTGGAATTCAACTCAAGAATTTTTCTAGAGCCAAAAATTTCCTTAACAACATTTCCAACATCCTTGACAATAATATCCAAAAATTTTTGAAATAAAAACAAGGGAATATCATTTGTACTAGGTGATTTATTACCTTAAATGGAAAAGACTTCTCTTTTGACCTCTTCCTTTGAATGGATAGAAGTTAACATTATATTTTTATCTTTGCTTAAAAGATTTGGTATTGCATAAATCAACTAATTCTTGTACACACTAAGATGTCCACTTCTCTAAATCATTGCTTCCAAGAGAATCCATGGATTGGAAACCTTGAGAAATCGATTTAGAGCTCTCTAGGCATCGAGTGCAAGGATATTAAGAGTGCTCTCAGCTAGAGCTATTAAGCCTATGACCTAGCTAGTAAACCATGCAATAAGAGATTCAAATGAAGACAAGGGCAAGAATGCCAATATCCCCAAGAATCAAATGGAAATGCAAATGAAATGAAACTATGCTAGAAATGGAAATGGAAGCTAAGCTATAAAAATGAAAGATATAAGTATTACAAATCCTTACTATTTAGACTATGTAAGATCTAAGGTAGAGCTTGAAAGGAAACTAATCTAAGAAAGCATAAACATGAAGCTAAGCTAAGAATGCAAGAATGAAAGCTAAACGTAGAAAGATCTCCAAAAGGCTTCAAATTCTTCAAAAACTCTAAAGTATCCAAGAAATCCTCCAGCATAAAGTTAGCATAAAAAGTTGGGGATCCTAAAATGAAGAAGAGAGCTTTTATGGAGCATCAAAGAGGAGCAATCCATGTGCACAAGTATCCTTCAATGAGAAAATAAAAGTTGACTTTTGTGTCCATATGAGACAAAAAGAGCTTTTTCCCTTTTTGTAAAATAGGAATAATGCTTTATTTGTGCAACTTAGGATAAGAGGAAAAGTGGGGGGCTTTTTATTTAATTAAAAAAGGAGGAAACTCATTTTAATTAAATAAAGATTTTAGGATAAAATGGTTAGCCCATAGAAAATAATTGAATAAATGATAGAACTAGGATTTGATCAAGAATAAGCAATTGATGATTGCTAGCAAGGGGCTAATAGTCTAGGTGACCATTTTTAGGTGATTACATTTTCCCCTCTTTGACTAATGTGTGATCGATCTCAGAACACATTACGTCAAAGAATAGATTAGCCAAGAAGGCATTAGATAGGGATCTGACTCCAAAGAATGAAGTGCAAAGAGATAGAAAATCCTGCATGGTCAACCTGGTAGCGATAGTACTAAACACTTAGGAAAGAGATGGACAGTATCAAAACTTGAGATGAGAACTAACATGTCAAGTGCAAAGATAGATCGATCAGAGTAAATGGAATGGTCAAGCATATGCTCTAGAGAATAGCCAATAGGATATGATGTGTCTACCTCGTCAGGATTGAAAGCGAAATCAGGTAGAGGAATATAAAAGCAAGAGAAACATGATCAAATCACTAGACATCATAATTGAACATGAAAGATAACAGAATAACCATCAAGCAGTGAAGATATGCCCCAATTTGACTAGTTTTGACTGAGAAAGATATAGGATAAAAATGAAGTCAAACCTCAGAGAGACGAAATAAAATGAATGAAAGACTAGAAGGGCGAGAGAGATGGAGATGAAGAACGAAAGGATGCCCCAGTGAAGATCGAAGGATCAGGCCTCAAATGGTTAGCCAACTGCGTGGATGATCAAGGTGAACTTAGATTTTGGTTTTGATCCCAAAATGAATAGAAAATGATGTGATATGAAAGACAAGAAGTGAAAGACATGACTGGGAAGAAGCAAAATGTGAGTGCAGTTTGACTAATAAGTCTGTGAAAGATGAAAGGAGAGCTCTCTTGATATGCAAGATGCAAAACTAACTATCATGAACTTAGGAATGCAAGCTACTATGAAAAGTGGTTTAGTTGCAAGGTCACAAAGCCATTAGACTCTAATAATCATCATTGAGCATTATTGGTAGCATTGCAAGATCATACAATACGCACTAGCATAACTATGAGTATATGAATATGATCTATATTAGATAGATATGTGGAAATCCCACCTAGGCATCAAAGACATGTAGGTCAAGATGACTAGTGCAGCGAGGTTCCCTAAGTTTAGTATAGCAAGATTATACTCGCATTGAGACACAAGAAAAGTCAAGATGACTATAAGTATGCTCTTGCACAAACAATCAAGGATAATACTTTGTAGATCCTATTGTCAAGTGGAACAAGCATAAATGCTAATGATAATGAGAACCAACAAAATATACCCACATGCAGAAAAAGTAATAAAACATGTCCTCATGCCCTCAGTCTTCTAGCTATGCATCATCGAAGACTATCATAGGGACATAACACTCATCAAAGAAATCATCATAGATAGCACACAAGGAAATAAAGTCAAACAAGTCTCAATGAGTCGAGTGTTTAAGTGCGTGTGTGTAAGTCATAGAGTCAAACTTTGAGTATCACATCTGCTAGTAAGAGATAGCATATCATGCTATACTGCGGGTAGGATATTTCATAAGTGTTGAGAAACACTTGATGTTAGGGTAGTGTTGAAAAACACAGTTTGGGTGGTGTTGAAAAACACCATTTGCAAGATGTCCTAAAGACCAACGCATCCTAGAGACCAAAGCCAATATAGTTATGCCCCCTAGACAAAGATAAAGACCAATTCCAAACCAAGGAAACAACGTCAAGGCATGATGGAGAAAGGCTAAGTGTCGAGGATGCATGCTAAGAAACAAGGGTGCAAAGGCCTCAAATAGCGACTGTTTCTAGGTTTTCACTACTTGGAGATTTTTTGGGTTTTCAATTTTTTAAATTTTTGCTACCAAGGCGCCTATTTCCAGGTTTTCACCAAGGCACTTTTTCTATTTTTTTTGAACTTTTTTTTTTTTACATTTTTGCATTTTTTTTGTATTTTTTTCAGGACTTTACATGCTTTTTAGGATTTTTTCAGCATCATATATGAATGTTTTTGAAATTTTTTAGGATCAATAAGTATGTAAAAAGGATGCCCCCAGACAGAATGGGCATTAAACTTTCAAGCAAGATCACATCGTGTAGTCTCAATGTCTAGCAAGGTGGAGGACAAGAGGGAATAGCAAGCTGGTGGAAGAGATGAAAGACAAGAGAATGAAGGAGAGTGAAGTGATGAAATCCTCAAGGGAAAAATCCTCAAGAGTACCCAAGCTAGGAAAAAAAATGTCATGTAAAGCACATTTGGACAAGCAATGAAAGGCCAGCATAGGATAAGTCACAAAAGCGTAATGTAAAAGAAGGAAAGGATGCAGTCCAAAGGAGTAGACATGTCAAGAGGCTTCATAGCATCACGTTTTACTCTTTTTTATTAGATCAAGACCAGAGGGGAAAAGGATAGCGAAGGGCTAGAATGAATGGAGGAAAATAAATATGAAGGGTAAACATGAATGGAATGAAAGCAAGATCATCGTAAGATAGCTCACAAGATAGCCAAATGTTTGTGCATAGGTCAACATTGTCAAGATCAAAAAAAGAAGACAAAATGGATGAAATATGTAGAATAACTATGCATGATGCCTGATTGCCAGGTTTTCATCATAGTACTTATCCAAGGTGCCACAAGGGAGTGATTTTCACCATAGGATAAATTTATTTCTCTTTACTTTTTCTACCAAGGTGCCTGTTTCCAGGTTTCCAGCAAGGCACATTTTTAATTTTTTAATTTTTTAATTTTTTTTTAAATTTTTGGAAGAAGGCAAGCTTTTTAGATAATGCTCCTTGAAAGGATAAACCATGATATGCTAAGGATTCAAAATTATATGCTCAAAGATGTTGATAGGGAAAGGAAGATGGAAGAGAAAAATGGATGATAAAGTTTTATGTAAAGCAAGCGAGGTTGGAAGATAGGAGGAATAGACAAATGAGGAAAAAGGATAGAAGGTAGAAGGATAATGAATGGAAGGATCGTGAAAGGGTAGATGGAAAAGAAGGCAAGATCAATGTCAACACACACCTTGAAGGGTGGCAAGAGGGTGGAGGAAATGTGAATGAAAGAATATGTGAAGAAATATGGTGAATGTTTAGCAGAGGTTGCTGTTTAGGCGTGTGGAATGGAAGAATATTTTTGGAAAAAGATGAGGCAAAAGCCTTTGGAAGCTTGAATGTCAACTTCACTTGTTGCTCAATAGTAAAATCTTTCAAGAGAGACTTTGGAATCCATATAGCCTTAGGATTTTCATTTCTTTTTGATGATTTAGAGAGAATATCTTCAATGATGGATTTTGGAACCCATACTTATCTTGTAGTTTTGTTCTTAGATATCTCTTTTGACTTTATGCTTCCATGTCGATTAGCGGAGACATGGTGATCTTCTTTTTTTGATGGATTCTTGTATCACTTCTTTTTCTTGTGTTGAACATTCAAGTTTCTTCCAAAAGACTTGGGACTTGTGGAAGAAGAAGGACGATATGATTGGTTTAGATGGGTGGATGGATGAAAAGGATTCAAGGGTATGCATCTATGTTGATCTTGAGGAAAAATAGGAGATGGAGGGACATAAGGACCCAAGATGGATGATGAATTAGGAGAGTTAGGACGGAAAAGGGAAGGGACATAAGGGCTGAAGATGGAAGGAAGACGTGAAGCCCTTAGTGGTGGTGGAAGAGGTCCAAGGATGGAAGTGGAAGATGCAAAAGGATAAGCAATAAGTTCATCAACATCTATATGACAACCAAGGACATCGGCATCTTTAGAGTGAGCATTAGCATTTTCAATAGGATTGTGAACATCTTGAAAAAGAGAAACTTCTTTGATAGGATTGTTAAAAGCTTGCAAAGACTTAGGAAGTGTAGAAAGTGGAAGCAAACATGGAGTGGTAGAATAAGAAGATGGAAGGATTTGATCTTGACAAGGATCTTTGGATAGCATAAGCGCATAATTTTTTTCTTGATTTTCAATAGGCTTAACTTTGGAAGGAACAACACCATTTTTAATAACCTTAATGGAAGCATCATCTTTAGAAAGCACAAGTGGAGTAAGGTTATTTTGATTATCAATAAGCTCAACGGTGCAAGTAGTAGCTTGATCTTGCTTAAGAGAAGACTTAAGACATGGTGGAATGAATACAGAAGAGCATAGAGGATCGAAAGAAATATGAAGCAGATTAGAGACATCATGAAAATGATTGGATGACATGGATGGTTTTTGATCTTGATCTTTCTTTATCATTTTTAGAGTCCTCTTGACATGAAGCCACTTCTAAGGACAAGGAAGCATGTTGAAATTGTATGGAAGACTTTGGAAGAGATAGTGAAGGACTAGCTGGAGTAGGCATTGTAGTGTATAATGGCTTAGGCTCTTTAGGTTTAGCATCATTGAAAGTGTTTGCAGCCAAGTGAAGGTTAGCTTGAATTTCTTTAAGAGGTATCCCTTGAGGATAATTATAAGGAATTGCATAAAAAGTATTAGGATCTTCATTGGATGAAAGATTTGTGAAAGATTTGGAAGACTTAGAAGCTTTAGGAAATGTATGGGTATTAGAAGAAGTAGGGGATAGAATAGAACCATCACAAGACAAAGGTACATCATTAACATAATCTTGCTCAAGAGTTTCATCTTTATTTTCAGCATGATAGTCAAAATCACATTTTAAAACTTTCACCCTCTTCTGCGCAGTTGGATGACATTTTGAGGCCTGATCCTGACTTCACAGGCTTGAAAGCATATGATGAAGTTGAAAGATCTTTAGCAGGTCTTGTCATGGTATACTGATCGTAGTTTTGAACATTCTATTTGGGGCAAATGTATGCACCCTAAAATGGTCACCTAGACTTTGGGCCCCCATTCAACAATTTATCAAATCCTTGAATCAATATTTTCAAAAATCAATATTTTCAATTATATCAATTTCCTTGATCAAATCCTATTTATATCATTTATTCGATTATTTTCTATGGGCTAACCATTTTGGAAGTTGAAATAGGCTCAACCTCTCTTGTCACCAGAGATGACATCCCTTGCATAAATGCTATTGAGCCAGTCACTTCATTTCATCTCGCAAAATCAGATCTCATAGCTTGGTCCACCCAGGATCAACATGCCATTGAACCTGTTACTTCTTCCACTAGAAAACCAGCAACATAAAGGACTGAATCAAAAATCAAGTATCTCAATCATCAAATCAAAAGAAAAGAGCAATGGCATCAAGGGAAAAAAGTATCTCAACGGGAAGAAAAGAAAGTTCGATCCTAAGCGAAAAATCACTATAAAAGCATATGATGAAGTTGAAAGATCTTCAACGGGTCTTGTCACACTGTACTGATCATAGTTTTGAACATTCTATTTGGGGAAAATGTATGCACCCTAAGATGGTCGCCTAGACTTTGGGCCCCCATTCAGCAATTTATCAAATCCCTGAATCAATATTTTCAAAAATCAATATTTTTAATTATATCAATTTCCTTGATCAAATCCTATTTATATTATTTATTCGATTATTTTCTATGGGCTAACCATTTTATCCTAAGTCTTTATTTAATTAAAAAGAATATTTCCTTCCCTTTTATTAAATAGAAAGCCCCCACTTTTCCACTTATCCTAAGTTGCACAAATAAAGCATTATTCTTATTTTATAAAAATAAGAAAAACACTTTTTGTCTCATATGGACACAAAATTCAACTCTTATTTTACTATTGGAGGATATTGTGCACATGGATTGCTTCTCTTACAAGCTCCACCCTTGATTAAATCTTTTGACTCTTAATCTCCATGGTCCATTCTTTCTTATTTCTTATAAAAGCAGAGCTTTCTTCTCATTTTAGGATCCATCTTTTGAATACTAACCTTATGTTGCAAGATTTCTTGGAGACTTTGGAGCTTTTTGAAGACATTCTTGCATCTATCTTTCATTTCTTGCATCATAGTTTCATGTTTATGCTTTCCTAGATTAGCTTCATTTCTATGCTCTAGATTAGCTCTCATAGATTAATTAGCTTGGATTGTAACACTTGCATCTTTCTTTTCATAGCTTAGCTTGCATTATCATTTCTAGCATAGTTGCATTTCATTCTCATATTGATTCTTGAGGATATTGGCATTCTTGCCCTTGTCTCATTGAATCTCCCATTGCATGGTTTACTAGCAATGTTATTGGCTTACTAGCTCTAGCTGAGAGCATTCTTAAAACCCTTGCACTCCATGCCTAGGGGGCTCTAAATTGATTTCTCAAGGTTTCTAATCCATGGACTCTCTTGGAAGTAATGATTTAGAGAAGTGCACTACTTAGTGTGTACATTTTTGGCACCCCACGGTGGGTGCCAAAAATGTACACACTAAGATGTGCACTTCTCTAAATCATTGCTTCCAAGAGAATTCAGGGATTGGAAACTTTGAAAAATTGATTTAGAGCTCCCTAGGCATAGAGTGCAAGGATATTAAGAGTGCTCTCAGTTAGAGCTATTAAGCCTATGACCTTCCTAGTAAACCATGCAATGGGAGATTCAAATGAAGACAAGGGAAAGATTGCTAATATCCCCAAGAATCAAATAGAAATGCAAATGCAATGCAACTATGCTAGAAATGGAAATGCAAGCTAAGCTATAAAAATGAAAAATAGAAGTATTATAAATCCTTACTATTTAGACTATGTGAGATCTAAGCTAGAACTTGAAAGGAAACTAATCTAAGAAAGCATAAACATGAAGCTAAGCTAAGAATGCAAGAATGAAAGGTAAATGTAGAAAGATCTCCAAAAGGCTCCAAAGTCTTCAAAAGCTCTAAAGTCTCCAAGAAATCCTCCAGCATAAAGTTAGCATAAAAAGTTGGGGATCCTAAAATGAAGAAGAGAGCTCTCCTTTTATAAGAAATGAGAAAGAATGGACCATGGAGATTAAGATGCAAAAAATTTAATCAACGGTGGAGCATCAAAGAGGAGCAATCCATGTGCACAAGTATCCTCCAATGAGAAAATAAGAGTTGACTTTTTTGCCCATATGAGACAAAAAGTTCTTTCTCCCTTTTTGTAAAATAGGAATAATGCTTTATTTTTGCAACTTAGGATAAGAAGAAAAGTGGGGGTCTTTTTATTTAATTAAAAGAGTAGGAAACTCTTTTTAATTAAATAAAGAATTTAGGATAAAATGGTTAGCCCATAGAAAATAATCGAATAAATGATAGAACTAGGATTTGATCAAGAATAAGCAATTGATGATTGCTAGCAAGGGGCTAATAGTCTAGGTGACCATTTTTAGGTGATTACAATTCTAACCCACGTCATAAAGTCAATCTTCTACAAAAAGTAACTCTGGAAAAAAATGAATTGCTTCTCTCTCGATATCGTAATCTTTATCAATTTTAACTCCATTCTTCATTAGATGGTAAATTTTATTAGAATCCCTATGCTTTAGTCTTGTCATGTGGAATAATGTAGTATTTTGATCCCCAAAGGAAAACCATAGGGATCTATATCTCTACTTCCAAATTTACTCTTCCTTCAAAATGACATAAGGATACTTAACAAGGATCTCATTTTCTCTTGGCATATAATCTGCTACATATCCTTCCTTTTGAATTTTTTATCGAATATTTTTAATCTGCTACATCTCCTTCCTTTTAAATTTTTAAATTCACCATTTTCACATCTGCTTAATGAAATTGTACATGCATACCCACATCTATTAGTTTGCTAATAGATAATAAATTTCTTGCTATTCCTAGGATATGAAAGACACCATCCAATATTATAATTCTACCATAAAAAAGTTTCACACAAATACTTCCACAACCAACAATATCAAGAATAAAGTTATCACTCAAATACACCTTACCACCATCAAAATTTTCATACTTACTAAACCAATTTTGTTAGGAGTCATGTGGAAAGATGTACCTGAGTCTATCAACCATATATTGTCACTTGAATGAGTAGCCAAGGCTACAATAAAAGGATCTCTATCTTCCTTCTCGGACTCATAATCAAAATCTTACTTCTTTTTTATCTTTTCTTCTTTACAGTCCTTTTGGAAGTTTCTATGTTTTCCACAATTCTAGAAGATTGTCTTGGACTTACTAAAGGACTTAGATCTCCTTTGAAAGTAGAGAACTAATAACTTTCTCCATCTTCAAGATAATTGATGTACTCCCTATGGCCATTACAAGGTTGTCCCATGAATCTGACAATGAATATAGCAAGATTTTGCAACTTTCTTCTTCTTCATCCATTGACGCCCCAATAGAGGACAATTGAGTCACCAACATATTAAAGCTTTCTAGATGTTCATAAATTTATCCACCTTCTCCCATCCTCAAAGAATATAATTTATTCCTCAAGAAAATCTTATTCACAAGTGATTTTTCTTGATAGATCTCTCTTAGCTTCTTCAAAAGCTTCTTTGCAATAGACTCTTCATGGACATTAATCACAATTGAGTACGCAAGACATAAATCTTATAAGACCTTTAGCATTTATATCCATCACATCATACTGCGTGACTAAAGTCAAATCTACGAGCCTCAACTTACTCTCATCCATGACATCCCATAGATCTTGATCAATCAACAGATCTTCCATCTTCATCTTCCACATATCAAAGTTCATGCCATATAACTTTTCTACGTCAATCCTCCCTAACATGCTTGCCATCTTTATGATCCTGTAATACAAAAATGAAATACTCTGCACAATCTCCCACTCAAATCTTGATTAGCTCAAAAAACCATATACCCAACAAATAGAACCAAAACTGACCAGACTCTAATACCATTTGTAAGGAAGAAAATGTATGTGAAAAATGCTTCCTATGCTAATCTTGAGAGAACAAATATGCAAATTTCAGCTTAAATATTAAAATAATTTAAGAAACATGCAAGAGCATAAATGAAATAACCATAAACACATAACACAGTGATTATGATGGGGAAAACTTTTACAGGAGAAAAACCCCACACTCTAAAATCTGCATAATGTATTATCTAATCAACAAATGATTACAATACACTTACAATGCAAGTTCTTACAAGAGCATCACCTCAACTCAATCTTGGAGAGACATCAGTAGCATCCTTTTGGCACCCAGCCTTGCAAACAAAACTTCATGATCAAACTCCTTTCCAAGCCCTCATTATATAGGCATTTTACAACCTTGAAACCACTTTTAATTTTACAAAACCATGGGCAAAACCACCATGCCACATGTTGCCCATTCTTGACATCTGTATTTCCAAGATGGGAAAAGAACTAGGTTAAAATAGTATTCTCGCCCAAATCTTTGTCCCCCTAGTTTAGACCTTCATAAAAGTCACAAAATGAGTCATCTATGCTCTAAAAATGGCCCTCCTATATTCTACTATGGACAAGGCTTCTTTTGACAACTCATACACCTTTTTGCAATGCAAAAATAAGTGAAAAACTACCAACAAATTTTATTGGAATTATTTGGAAAAAGCTTGCAAGGTTGAGACACGTGTTTCTCAACATATTTTTAAAGGCAACTGGTATAGGTAGTTTGAGATAATATAAAGAAGTGCTATTTACTGTCAATTAAAAAATTGCTAGTTGAAAGAAACCAAACGCTGAAGATGTCATTTTTTGCAATATAAAAACTAAAGCATATCTAATTGAGGGATAAGCTCAATTGGTTTAGGAATGGAATTCTTGGAGATTCAAGCTCAAATCTTAAATAGACATCTAATATGGAATTTTTATTATGATTCTTGGATTTTCATAATTGACTAAGTGTCTCTATCTTCTCTCTTCTATTATCTATTGGATTTGGGCGGAAAATGTGTTGCATTATTTTTCACATTGTAAATTATCTAGAGTAGAGATGCCATAAGGAGTTGTGAGTTGAGCATTTGGTATCAGCCAAATTTGTCACACATACTTAATTTGGACTTCATTTTGAATTGGTTTTACTATATTAATAAAAATTAGTAATGTTTTACATCAATGTATTTTCAAAATTACAATCAATGTTCTTTTATAAGATCTTATGGAATCAAAAACCCTATTACATTATGCTTTAATGGATGTCCATGTTCTCTTTGTTAGAAACTATGCTGTAATGTATGTTGGGTTATTTAAAAATATTTAAAATTAGCATGTCTAGAATTTATTAATAATTAAAAAAGAAATTTAATAATTAAAAGTAGTAATTTTGAATTGACTTCAAAAATTAAGCAAAATTAATAATATTCATGGAATCATTTGCTCCACAAAATGCTCCGTAAAATGTTGAACAACAAGAACTAGTCAGATCTAATATCTCACAATATTATTATTATTTTCATCAGAATTGTAACTTTGACAGTTATATCGACGCTTAGTGTGCTGTTATGGTTTAAAATAAATTAATATTTTGGAAACATGTGCAGGTGCTTGACTATCAACATTGATATTTTTTAACTCGCTTTCAGCGATCACAAAAACTCTCCCATTCCTCCATCCTTATCATTTCCATTGACATTTGAGATAATCCGCCATAAAATAATTGGTCGTCATCCATCGAAAAACTTGTTTACTATTTTACAGACTAAAGCGATATGACACTGGGTTATACAATACATTTTTCTGTTTGTAAATGGATCCCGATTTGATTAACTATATATGGCTGTCATGTGCAGAGAAGATCCCATCAAGTCAGCGAGCTTATTCAATAGTTTATATCCAATACAACAGATAACTTTCGCCTCAAATAACTCGTCGACCGCGCATCGTTTTCTTCAGAATACGATCCTAGATATAGCGTTGAAGTTGCAAATTTTATTATTAATTTTTGAATAATTGGTTCACAAATATATAGCTGCAGTGCAAAATGTTGTGTATTAATTTTGTTTTGGTCAACAAAAGTTTACCGTATGCGCAGGAAACCATTCTCGTAGCTTATATTGGCAACATCTAAACAGTAAACTAAAACGCATATCTTACAATGGGGAAAACATCACTTATATATTTTACGTTTTAGTTTACTATTTATCCAATAACGCTTATATTTGAAGTTATCAATAAACAACTTTACGACGCCTCGATACTCTTGAAAGTCAACAAGCACAAGAATGAGTCAAAGGTAGCTAACGTGTATGCCTTAATTGTACCACCCAATCTCGTCCTGCTTATAAGCAGCGGTGATAGTTGCATATAATTTGCATACCAAACCAACGAATTTGTATAATAAATTTTGTGGATGGCTGCAAGTTTCTACCGGTCCCAACCTTTCATGTTAATATATCTTACACATCACAAATATAAATAAATAAGGAATGCAAGGCAGTGTTGTTACCAATAAGCTCTCTAACATGTAGCAGCTCTGAAGAGAGCACGTACATGTATTCCTCTGTTGTATGTTCTTATCGCCATGTTGATAGAAGCATCTTGCTTAAGAATGGACGTAAATGCAAATACATTTGGCTCACCATAATTACTGGGGGAAATGGTTGTCATATCATTAATAATTTAACATGGTAGTTTCTTTAATAAAAAACTGTTATTTATATTGTAGTAAGTATTTCCAACTTTTTTGAAATTTCGTCTTTCCCATACCTGCAAAGATAAAATCTTTCTATACATCTAAAATCTAAAGAATAAAATATGTGGGAGATATTTCACTCGTTATAAAAAAATAATTTCATTTGACATTGCCCTCAGTTGATGTTTTTCAATTGGAGGGGTTAGGTATTTGTGGGGGACGTAGAGGCTTTTAAGGTTGTTTTGAGGTAGGGTTGATTCCATAAAACTTTATCTAATAAAATATTATATTTAAGTAATCTATTTGAAATCACAAAAATAATAATATAAGTTTCACAAAATGAAAAGTGCGTAATATTTATATGTTTAAATAAAGTGCATAATATTTATATGTTTAAATGTAAACATTTAAGAAGATAAATTAATTTCATTTTGAGATTTTATTCAATATATGTAATTTGAAAAAATCTTATTAGCTTCTATCTGCACAGTTCCACAAGCATACTCTACAGCTTCTTTTCTTCAGAGACAGATATCTGATCGGCTCATTACGACCTTTTTCTTGCCCTCATCTCCATTATGGGGGATGAAGCAGTCTCACAATGCCTCCATTACCGGCCACTCTAGATCTGTGAGACCCCGCAACACCTTTACCAGTCAATGACACATCTCCAGCAGCTTATAGCGACGACCAAGGGTTCCTGCTCATTTGGATCATTATCCTTCAGTGTTGGATTTCTTTCTACCTGAAAATGATCCTTAGTCTTTCTCGTGTCTGTTCTGCTTGCTTGTTGTTTCTTGTTCTCTTCTTTCTTTCTTTGCCATTGTTTGGTGGTCTGTTGGTTCACTGTTCCTTTTGTTGTACTTTTCTAGTCCCTTAGATCCTTGTTGGTCTCTTGTTGGACATTAATAAATTTATCTATCACAAAAAATAAAATGAATTTAATACATTGAAATGTTTTTTTCATTCAATATCTATTACATTAAGATTCACTTCATTATGAGGTTATATTTTTAATGTACATAAACAACATAAGAAGATGATCTTTTGTAGAGGTTGCAGTCTCTAAAAACACAATAGTTCTCCGCATGACCAATACATAAACTTCTAAAACATCTAAATTGTCATCTATGAAAATCTACTAAAATCACTAAAACTAAATTAGAATCTTTTTCTAAAAACTCCAACTATATATTTTGCATTACTAAATCCATTTTTAGTTGCGCGCTTGTGTCATTATCCAACATACTCTCCCTTGATACTAAATGGACTCATAGACTGAATTTATGCAACTCATTGTGTAGAATTGTCATTACTATTATACAAGAGCTTATAGACCCACGAGGTATACTTCTTATAGAAATAACAATCTGTATCGTGCATGAGAGATCACAAGCTTTTCTCCTCCTTTTTCTAATAAAGAGAACGAATGACGCTTCATCGACACACAGTTCTTGTTGACTATCATTGCACACTGCCAAAGGATCTATGCTAGAATTAATCAAAACTGAACTGCAATCTCGAATCGCCAACCATTTCTTTGTCCGCTACTATTAATTTGCCAAAAAGGTCTCATCTTATGCTACATTTCTTGCAACACAGTCTACCTCATACTCCTCATACTTACACTTCTGCGATATGCAGACCACATTGGACTCCTCATACTTACTTCTGCCATATGCAGATCACATTTCCAATGTGGATGAGATCATCTCATAACACTTCGTCTTCAGTCACGTCTCACACGGATCAGTGGCACGATTCCTAACAATGTCTTACGCATGCCTTTACATGGCAATCTTCGCATTTTTAATTTATTTATGACTAATTGAGTAAAGCTTATGTATTTATTTTATACTTAGAAAAATTAAAGGTTTGTGCGCAGGGCAAACAGTCTAAACTAATCATTCTTTGACAGACTCATTTACCAAGTGCTCAGAGCCTCTGTCTAGGACTGCTCTGCTGAACGTTCGATGCGAACGGTAATTTAACATCCCATGTATGGTATGAAATAAAGCTCATGGCCTGATTAAATGCATTTCGTTTTAGTTTGCTGCATAGACATTACTGTTAAAATCTTTACTCCATATGTCAGAATTTTAATTATTTTCGCTTTGCAAATGAAACTATGGGACGAAATAGCCGATCAACTGTCAAAACATCTAGCATGGCGTACACGTATTTAACGCTCAACTCTTCCATACGACTAGGCCCAATAGCAGACAACAGATATTAACTTAGAAAGGCATCTTGTACATACCTTCCTTAAGTAAACCAATCTGCAAGAGAGATAAACAAAGACTCATGTAATACTACATATGTTTATTGACGATCTCGAGAGCCTCCCTTCTCAAAAAAATAAAACGTGGAACCCTAAAATCAATTTGACTCAATCTCAATATCGATCTTGTGAAAATCAAAGCCTGAATCATGGTGGGACATAATTAATTTGCCTTAAATAATAAAGTCAAAAAAATCGACGCATTCCGTGATTTGGGATTACGACGTTGGAAATAATTAGAGTGACTATGCTATTAAAGTAGAAGTACTCATACGGTGCAAAAAGCAAACGAATATTTTGAAAACTGTTATGGCCATGTGAGGTCCATGTACTTCGCCATCGCCGTAAATATTTTAGAACACTGTGTGATCATTAAAATTTAATCACCCGTGTTTCCGTTCTTATCCTCGTCTTGAAATAATCGCTCACAATCTATCAAGAAACGCAATTGACTGTGCTACATTGAACCAATACGACGTTGTGCCATAGAATACATTTTACACCTGTAAATCGATCCTCTATGATAAACTATATATGACTGTCCAGTGCAAATGAAACAGCATTTAATCCGTAAACACTAAAATATAGTTTTATCCAGGAAAAAAACCTGTTTTCATTTCCATAAGCAACACATCACAGACACGTCGTTTACTACCACGCCCTTTATTTAACGAGGTTAAGTACATTTTACCACAGTTAAGTAGTGAAGATAGCAGCCATGGCAAAATATGAAAGATTTGTTGTGTTAATGATTTTGCTTGCCTTGGCAGGAGTAATACAACTGGGTTTATCTCAGGACAGCATTGAACATATAATCACCCACGGATTCTTTAATCGGCTTAAATCTGGGATACCAAAGCCTTGCAGAGGAAAGGGATTCTACACTTACGGTAGCTTTATCAATGCAACAAAAGCAAAAGGTTTTGCAGGTTTTGGCACCACCGGATCTCTTGTGGTTCGTAAAAGAGAGTTGGCTGCTTTCTTCGCCCATGTGGCTCACGAAACTGAAAGTACGGCAGTTTAACAATAGTACCATCATTTATCTTGTAATGTTTTCAGAAGATGATTATATTTTAAAAAGTTAACAATACTATTTAGTATTATTAGTGACCTTGTATTGTTTTTAAGAAGATCGTTATAGTTTTACCAACTTGGCACTAGAGTTCTTTCCTATTGGATGATTAAGCTTCTGATTTCTATGTGGGCATGCTTTTCATGATAATGTGTTTGCAGATTTGTGTTACGTGGAAGAAATATACAGAGGGACTTACTGCCAGCCTTCCAAAATATGGCCCTGTAAGAGTGGTAACCGTTACTTCGGTCGGGGTCCTCTGCAGTTAACCATGTAAGGATCTCCTTACTAGTTTTTACAATATAGTCTTTGCAATTAGTGCTAAAAATACATATATCTCAAATGAGTGTTGTTGTTTGGCATTGTATTCAGGAATTACAACTATGGAGCAGCAGGAAAATATTTGGGAGTGCCCCTGCTGAATCACCCAGGGCTGGTGGCTCAGAACCCAGAGATTGCTTTCAAGACATCAATATGGTATTGGATGGTGAAGAGCAAATGCCATAGCGCCATGACTTCCTTGAAAGGAGAGGGATTTTCAGGGACTATAAGAGGCATCAATGGTGGAGAATGTAAGGGGGGACTTCCTGGTGCGGTGCAAGATAGGGTCAATTTGTATAGGAAGCTGTGTTACTTGCTAGGAGTTGACACTGGCCCTAACCTCTATTGTTAGAATTCCTTTCGATATTGCCTCTTGGCCTAATAATGAAATTAACGCCATGTATTTGTTGACATGGAAAAAAGAAGAGGTTTTGTTCGATGCCGCGTTGAGAGTGCAGTTTGATGGTCAGCGTCCTTCTATTCAACAAATATCGAGAGTTTAATAAAGGAGCTTATTGTTTTGATTTACCAAATAAGTGAGTTGGTTTTCTTTCCACTTTTCCCTTCACCGAAGAAAGAGTCTCTTTACTAACGAATATTGTCTTGGTTTTTTGTGTCCACCTTACGTTTGAAGGATGATTATTTACACAGAAATCGGATAAAGACTTTCTTTTTATAAGTTGTATGTAATCATGGATTCTTAATCACAAATACTGACATGGGGTGTCCTTAATGAGATGGCCATGTCTTCATTTTGTCCTCTCCTTTTAATGAGATGACCATGTCTTCATTTTGTTCTCTCCTTTTCTTTTCCCTCTTTTTCAAGATCTTTCTCACTTTAATGAGATGGCCCTGTTTCGTTTTGGTGTCTCCTCCCCTCTTTTCTAGCATCTCAAGCACTTTCTTAGGGTTGGTGGTGATATTTGTACACCATGCTATTTATTTTATTGTTAGTTTAATTTTTAGATATATAATTTGTTAGATTAACTTTTTTAATTTTATTTGAATTTGTATATTAAAAATTTCTATTTATTAAAATTTGATGGATGTATATATTTAATTTATAATTTTTTAAGATATTTTTGTTTCAACTAAATAAGATTATTTGTCCATCAAAGATCAATTTTGTATTCTAGAATTTAATTCTTATTTATTCTAATACTCAATTTTAATAATTGATTGAATGATCATCTTTATCTTTTGGTCTTGCTATTCTCCATACAAAATTTATATGTCAACACAAAATGCATGTACATGTCTATAATGTATGCTTCCATTCTATTCATTATTTTATTTATAATTTATTTGGTCTATTTTTAATTAAATGTGTTTTGGTAGATTAAGTAGCATAACTACCTAGGCAACAAATTTGATTCATACATAATGCTACAAAAACATAGGCTATAAATTCAATTTTTAGCTTATTCAACAATTTTTGTTTAAAATGAGGATATTCTAAGCAATAAGATGCCCAAATATATGTATTTGTTGGCTTGGGTCTATTCTATATCAAGAATAGATTGTTATTTTATTTTCCATACTTGGTTAAGTGTACATTTCATAAGATTTATGGTTATGTTCAAGCATTTAAAGGTGTTCATTAAAATTTATTTATCACCCACAATTCTTTTCTTATTCTAGAGAAACAAATGAGCCACTAATATTAATGTAAAAAAAATCATATAATAAGAGTATGCAATTAATATAAATTTATTTTAGGTGGTTTCCTATTGTATTTGATTTTTGTATTATATTATAACTAGTCATGAAAGCTACTTCAAAATTAATACCCTGTGTATTCAATTCTACAACTTTCCCATGAGTTACATTATTTTAAATCTCTATGGTCTTGATGAGTCAAGGCATGTCAATCATGGAGGGGAGCTTCCTATAGGCTCCATGGACACAATCGTTGACCTAGAAGACTGCATTATTGAGGATTTAGTGGGGAAGATACCTTTGCAAGATGTTCTTTCATCTAAAAAAGTGATTCTATACTTTAATCAAACTGTGTATACCAATAATATTTTCTCTTTGAAATGAAAATAATAGATTGTATTTTCATAAAAATAAAACACAATATTCTAGCATAATGTTACAACATATATAATCATTATTAGAATAATAGTTTCTTTATATAGCCATAAGAGTTTCTTAAATGTACTAAATATTTAGGATATAAGACATAATGTCATGATAGTTCTAAGAATATAATAAAAATAATGGGTTGTGACGTCATTATTACTTATCTACTATTCTATGTTAATCATTTCTAGGTAAGAGTAACATGAAATCAATGAAACATGTGATATATATTTGAAATCATAACTATATTCAAATTTATTTTATTTTATTTTATTTTGTTTTGTTTCTACATTCTTCTATCTTAAAACCATAATTGAAACAGTTCATTTATCAGATGCTCATGCACACCAACTCTAAAGATCTTTTTGATACATTTTAAGTACTTGACAAGTGTTTTTTTTAGCATAGTTATAATAGAATGTGTGAATATCAATTTATCTCTTCTCCTATTTTGAGCATGTTAGGTCACTATACTTGGAACTTTGAGTCTACACAAATAAAGGTGAGAAAATTTCTCTTCATGGATAGTGGGGACTCAGGGAGTTTGCCTAACAACCTTAAAAAAAATTATATATCCTACCCCCAACAAGGGGAGTTACTATGGTGATTGGGTGATATATAACATAGCAAATAGAAATAATAAAAATAATAGAGTTTTCTTAAATGGAATATTAATTGACCGTAGTAGGATTTCTAGACGAAGGATCTTTCTAGAACCACTGAGATGGGAGATTAAAATAGTCATAGGAGTGATTATATAGGCTCATAAGGAAATACAATATCTTAGTCATACTTCCATAAATCACCAATCCACTATCATAGGCACAATACCCATCACTAGTACATTTTACCCTAAATTTCAACCTTACATTTCGACCATAAAAAAAAAATGTTTACTTGGTCACATGAGAGAATGAAATTTTTTGTTTTTTTGAAATATATGCCTGTGTTGGTCTCAATTTTGACTAACACGGTATTGGTCAAAATTGAGACCAACACCATAACATTAGTTTAAAAAATGCGGGAGGCAAAAACACTTCATTTTACTATTTCATGTTAAATGCGGGAGCTCATTGCGACAACCAGTATTGGGTGAAAATCTTCAAGGTTTGGGTTTTTTAAGCCATACCAGTCTATTGAACATTGTAGATTTACAAAGGTTTCAGTGATTTAAGCCATACCTCCAGTCTATTGAACATTGCAAATTTACAAGGGTTTCACAAGCTTTGTTTCAGTGATTTAAGCCATACTAGTCTATCAAACATTGAAGATTTACAGGGGTTTCACGATCTCTATTTCAGTGATATTGCAGGGGTTTTGCATAAACACACCACTCGGCCCTTTTTCGGTTATTCAAGATTGATTTTAATGAACTCTAAACATATTAACTATTATATTTAATACATTTTATTATTATTCTGTGACATTTAGACTATTTGGACTCCATTACATCAATAAAACATAAAATGGCTTACTAAGCCATATTACATTAACATATAACAATTTATATTCCTGTAATTATCAAACTTTTTATGATGCACCTGCATCAAAATGAGCTTCACTTTAGCATGGGCAAGTGCATTAACACTTTAGCATGGGCAAGTGAAACCTTCTCTAAGCGGAGGTAGGGTTTGATGAAGAAAGCCCTTATCATATTTTCCGTAGCTCTTCCATTCATTTCTATGAAAGTTTAGCGTAGGTGACCTTCTGAAAGCAAGCAGAGGCGGGCAAGTGACTTCAATTTAGTGTGGGAAGTACCAGGTATGTTATAAGAGATCTCAATAAGCCTTCTTTTGAACGCCTCTGCCTCTTCTCATTCATCTTCTTGCTTTTTGGATTCCATTTCTTTGCTACATTGTGCTTTATTTTTGGTTTCTTTTAAATTTCAAACTCATCTTTTCTTGCGCCTCTTCATCTTGTTATGCTAGATTTCCTCTACCCATCATGCTATTCCATTTTGTTGTCTCTAGTTTCTAAAACTTAGTTGAATTGCTACTTAGAAGTCTAAAAGATGTTTTGGAATGTTCAATGCTTCTCAACTATGACATTTCTGCTACCTATGTTGGATACTCCTACATCACAAAAACATCAGTATGGAATGGGTTTATATGTAGACAGCATTTAGATAAACTTGTGTCAGTCCACTCATCGACATTTTCACAGATTATAGCGGAGTATGAAATGTGGCATAAATGGACATCGTATGACCAAAAAGAAACATTTCTCATTACCCGTATCATCATTGGCTTTGGAAGATCTGCTCTTTGTTCTCTTTCTTTTTTAAATAATGATGAATGACAAGCATACCATGAAACCTAATGCAATTACTACCCTAGAAACTATGTCGATAACAATACGTTTGTTGCTTTTATTTCTGTCATTGCTAATGGTAATATTGTTGATTTTGAAATCTGTGAAAACAAAGAAAGATCATTATTTTTATACCACATATACAATTTATGCGATCTATAGATCTGAGGGTTTGGGCATAACCAAAATATATTTTCGTTAGAGGCATCAATGAAATAATTGGCTAACCTCAGGTTTATGGGAATTGTTTAGGACACATAGAGATGATTCTATAGGTTTACTATCAGTTTCATCTAACACTAAAGTGAATAGAGAGAAATGTTTTAGAGAAACTTTGCTATACCATTATATAGAAAGAATCAATACATAAGAACATTATTCACATCCCTGAAACAAATTTGCACAAGAATCTTACTTGGACTAATTTTAATAGCCATTAGATGGCATTGATATGGTGTAATAGTATGAAAGGACTTTGGTGGGGGTTTGGTGTTAGCATCCCTTATGGGGTCCGATGTTGAGGTTGGGGTTGAGATGTGGAGCCCCCACTGTAAAGCATAAATGAAGGAGACCATGGATTTTCATGGTTCATGCCATCTTTGTAATTTTTGAAAAGGTAAAAAACCATTTTTGAGTGAAAGTTGCATTTTTTCTGTGTAATATGTGTAAAAACTCTATTGGTTATAGGAGCCAATTGTGTTGCATAGACTAGTTGAGTACTAGGCTGCAACATGGTGGAAAATTACCAAAAACCTATTAATGGTAAGTCTTAAGTTTACTTTGTACCTTTTGAGTGGTAAAATTGAGTGTACCCTTTGGTTACCAATTTAGCCTCTTGATTCTTAATGATGTCATTTGATTTGTACTTACTTTTTTATATCCTCTTTGTACTAATAATTTTTTTACTCTAAGGTAATACAACCAATTCCCATGTATTATTGTTTTCAATTGCTTCTATTTACTATATGTTGCTTCAACCCACTTGTAATGACCAGTCGTGTCTGGTATACATTCTTTTCAATTCAACTGAAACATTTTGTCAAATAGTTTGCTTGCAAATGTGTAGGTATATATGTTTCCAATTTGATATGGATTTCATTTAACATTCACAATGGATTGCATGATAACAACAGAGAAAGTAAACAAGGTGGCAAACTTAATACCAATCTCATAAATCTCATAAATCTCTAGAGAATCATAAATCTCATCAGCATTACAACATTACTCCTTCAAGTATCTAATTATAAACCTCTCAAGAGCCAAAAAAAAGATGCCAGTTTGATATGGACATCCTCTTAATGGAGGCCATGGTGCATTGAGCATCCTTATTTTCTGTGCTGCTTTCACCAGGAACACACCAAACTATGCCTAGCATGTCACCGTTGTGTTTTAACAATTTGTCCTCCCATTAGATTTATAATCTTTGACTCTCTAAACACCCAAGGTGAGAGAACAAAAGGATGTCACCAACAAATGGGTCAGTGAAAGTCATCTATCACTGCCCTCTAAATTGACAGGTACAGCTCCCTGATTGTGTTTGATATGAAATGAATGTGTCTTTTTATTGATCATCAGATTATTCCTTATGAGTTTTAACCAAATTGTTTGTAGGCACAAACAATTCAGGCAAGGATAAGAGTGGATAACCTATAATCCCCAATGGAATGCTGATCATAGATTATCTTGAAGTCTATCTTTTAACCTAAATCTATCTACTCTAAGAATGCATATTCTACTAAGGAGAATAGGAGCAGAATCATACATGGATAGTAAATGGAATTACCTATCTTGTAATTACTAACATGAAATGGAATTCAAGCAGGAATTATAGTTCCACATACAACTGTACTTTCTATTAAGATGCATCTAGATAACTGAATGAATAGGAGAAGAATCATACATGAAAGCTAAATGGAATTACTTTCACTTCAATCACCAACATGAAATGGAATCCAATAAGTAATTATAGCTTCACATATAACCATTCTGTCTATTCAAATGCAAAATGAATGACTACTGGCATAGAAAACATGAAAAATAACTAACTAAATGGAATCACTCTTGCTACAATTGCAAGTTTGCCGACCCTTTCATTGAGTTTCCTTTCAGAATTTATAGATTTTACAATACATAAAGTTCCCTAGAATTCATGACCTTCCCACTTTCTTGAATACAAAGAGACAAGGCATAGAGAAAGAATATTTTTGATAACAGAATTTGAAAAGCCAATCATTGATATAGGATTTAGAAAAGATATCAGAACTATGACACTTCAATTTGAATCCTTCATCTTCTTTGAACAACACCTATCAAGCCAAAGTCCATTGGGCTTCTCGGAGTCAAGTTATATTTCAAACAACAGTCCATCTGATATACCACTGCATCCAACCTTTCTCAAATAGTTCAGAAATACTTAGCATGACCTTATTTGACATAAGGGATTTATCATCACTACCACCTATGGCAACCCTTGTCGCATCTACTGGAATGGAATCTACAACATACATCATCTTTAGCATTATATTCTTTTTTCTTTTCCTACCCATGACCTCAGTCGACAAGTCGATTGTGTCAATAATCCGCTGTTCTTAGTCACCTTTGATGTTCCATTGGATTATGTTATCTTTTAATCTCTTCATTCTGGGTAGGTTGTAGATCCTAACCTAGCAAAGACTTGGTGCTCCTATTGATGATCTTTTTTTAGCAGATGGAATGATGTTTGGGAGTCATAAGTTTCAGATATTCAAAAGAACCAAAGAAGATTCTTCATATGGATGATACATTGACAAGGCCAGCATTGAAATGTTCAGATTTTACTCCATAGGACAGTGTTAAGAGGATCTCAATATATTGTCCTAAAAGATTGAAGAATGGGAAATTAAAGTTATGGATGTCATCTTAGTTGCATCTCACATGATAGTATTATCCATAGGCCCAAGATATAAAGGGTGTTTACTTGGGAAGAACACATTGTTGATCCTAACATCAAACATGTGTCAACATGATATCTACTACTTTGATTCAACTCTCAGAAGCATAACTTGGACCTATATGAAAATGATGACCTTATATTAACCATGACCATGTTAATTGATACATGGTTAATATAAGGTCATCATTTTCATTAATTATGAAAATGATCATTGTCTTCATCCTTGGTCGACAAGACTACTGGATCATTGAAACAGGGTTCTATTTGATATCAAGATGAATTGAACCTCTTATACTTTACGGCAATGGCTTACTGCAACAATTGACTTAACCATATGCCGTGTTTCTTATATGCACACACATATAATAGAAGCACTGAATTCAATCCTCTTCCAACTGTTAGCTATTTTCAAATGACCCTAATTAGCATTTGTTTCCTTATACCAAAGTAGAGTTTATAAAACATGTCGTGGAGTCATGTTGTCGCATGATCGCATGGCTCTTCTTTACCTCTTGCGATCATGTGACCACACACCTAACCGGCTGCACTTTCACGTCATCTGATCACTTAACCTATGTGGGCCCACCTTACTGCATGGAATACTACAACGAATCAGGAATTGCCACATCGTGAAATCTGACAAGCGGACATACGACTTTTCCTTTGTTCACAAGTCACTCTAACAACCCTGCCATATCATTGATTTATTTGACCAATCACACTCATGACCATCTCATCATCACACTTGCGCTGTTGGCCTACATGGGTCCTAGTAGAGCACATTCGCTTGCCCAAACTCCATTATCGCATGATCGCATAGCATTATTTTATTCCATGCGATCATGTGACCGCTCTCTCATTGGTGCACATGGAGCGATCCCGCTAACCCACAAAGAATATTCGACAACATATGGGTAGCGCTGATTAGTATCTTGAAAGATATAATAACCGCGGGAAACTTTTCAGATCGACCACTTTACACGTGGCTTCATCTCGCATGATCACATGGCAATATTTTAATCCATGCGATTATGTGACCGCTTTATTATTGGTGCATCTGTGCTATTAGAGTACATGGGTCCCACTGCCACGTGGAAGAATCTCGTAAGTTCGCATAAACATTTGGTAGGGGTCACGATCTTGTGAGGACCGTCAGATGTGCTCCTTTATTCTACCATAGATAAGTCCGTTGGCTTGGGTCCCACCTAGTCTTCCATTGTCGCATGATCACATGGGTAATATTTTAATCCATGCCATCATGCGACCGCTTTATTATTAGTACACGTGGACTCCACTATTTTTAATGACTTAACATCTGGAGGATCGGGCGGATGGTGCATGATTTGGAATCTTAACATCACTTTCCCATCGGATTTTTCTCTGCAACTTCTTAATCAAATCTTTCATCATTTGTTGCATTAGGATCATCTAGTCCCAGAGAATCAATATATGCCTTTTAAATAATGAAAATCATAAATTTTAGTTGACTGTCGAACATGCTTTACTTATCTATGCCATGTCTTCTAACAGTCATTTCTATGTATGAACCGCACTAGAAACTCTTTGATTTTGTATTGTTAGATATCTGAAGGCTTAACGCCTGTTCATCTCGATTCATATCAACCTGAAAACATTTGAGAGCCAACTAATTTCTTTCTAAGAATGTAATAAGTCGATAGTCCATAACATTCGACTGTTACAATTTTGGGAAAGATTGCATTTGCAACTTCTCTGCCAATACTTGGTCATTATACTGCCATTCCTTTTGGACTTGTATATGGACATCATCAAAACATGCTTGAAGATAGAGTATGTATGTGAGCTCGAACAAGAGCCATAACTCGAGCTTAGAACATGACCTCTTTTTTTAAATGTACAGCCACTGTATTTAATGCATGTTTCTGATCACACCTCATCATAGCATGATATTATTCATATTTTTGTTCCAATGATGTCTCTATGCCGATCATTGACACTATTCCATCCTTCAATATAGTTTAGGAAACAATCAACCATCATCATTTTTTTTTTAAATCAAAAGACTTCATGTAAGGAGGGTTTAGCTTCCATCAGTAGAGGTATTTCATGTAACAAACCGTAACACTTGAGAAGTCAAAACTTTATTCAATTGATGCTATTAATCCTTTCAAACCTTTCAAATGCCATGGAGGAAGAGGAAAACTCTGCACTATTATCAAATCCAATGTGTTTTGAAGAATTCAAGAACAATCTTTGCCACTTCCCTTATTGAAGACTTAGAGATATTGTAACAGTTCTGAAATCAAATCTTCAATGATCACTTATGCAAGAAATAAATCTCCTGCACATTGACATATGGATAGACTTCTTTGAATGTCTACATCAACTCTGGTACTACACTATCCAAATAAAGATTCCCTTTTCTAATTCTTTGCAACATCTGAAGATCATGACTTGAAACCATCACTTTGCCTAAGAAAGAACATCCATTGGAGCACAAGTCTCTACCAGGTTAGGATCTAAAACCTACCCAAATAATGAGACCTTGATAACAACCCAACCGGCTTGAAACAAGATGGAAAATGAAGGGGAACCCAGAAAAGACTTCCTATCCTAGGGAAGACTTAGACCTAGACACCAGACTGACCAGAAATGACCAATATTGCCAAAAAAATGGGTGACTGAAAGTTAGGCAAGAGCTAGCTCCAACTGGGGGATCATGTACTACAAAGTGCATGAAGAATTCAGCTTCTCTGGTGAGACAAGTGCCTTATCCATTGGGTTGCGGAGTCTAGACCAAAGAGAACAATGAGTAGCTGCATACAGGGAGAGCGGAGGGGAGTAGGGAAAATTGAAACAAAGTAGGAGAAAAAACAACTAACTAAGCAAGGAAAGGATACACTAAACACACCAAAATTGGAAAGAAAACCTATTTAGAAAAGGTGAGGGGACCTCACCAACAGGACCATAAAAAAAGAAAGATTCATATGTGGCCATTTACGGGAAGAGAGAAGTATGAACCTTTCCTGAATAGAGGAAGATGCTCCACCAATTTGAAACAACACTGGTAACTTCTGGCTACTCCATTGTTGAACTTGAGTCCCAAACCTATCTACAACATGATGACCCACAGGACCTTTCCAAACAGCCAGGCCTCATTATAGATCTCTGATTTATCTATGCTTCCATATATATCCTTTCTTGCACATTCAACTTTCTATGATGAAAGAGGATGTTCAACATATTTTGAATGTACTACTGGAATATAATTCAATTCATCTCTTTCAGCATTATCACCTCTATTTGTTCTATTATTATCCTTAGCAGAGATATCAATGTTCAAATCGAGATCAACAAAATCAGAATATTGGAAATCCTCTAGAAGTGGAAAAGCATCATATTGTTTGCAAGCATCGTCAAAAATAACTTCTGATTTTGATCAGGGCTGAAACAAATGGTATCTTCATTACTCATGGCCTCTACCAAAATTGAAATATCTTCTTCATCTTTTGCATCTATCAAATCTTCAGGATGTTCATCTAGATTTAGAACTTCAATATCTGATTTGGCTATGGAAGAAATGATTGTAATTAACAGTTATTGCTAATGAAAGAACGTTGTGTTAATGGATGTAATTTTGTACTAGTAATTTTTATGAATGATGTGTGTTAATATGTGTTAATGAATTATTTGTGAATGTTGCATGTTAATGAATTATGTGTTAATGAATTATTCATGAATGTTGTGTGTTAATGAATTTTATGTGTTAATGAATGTTATCATGTGATTATAATGATTGAATGTTATATTTCAAAAATGGATGAATGAATGAATGTTATTAAATGTTAATGGGGAATTTAGAGTGATGTTAGGTGGGGGGAGGGAGGGGCCAAATGAGCTTCCACCTTCACGTGGTTGGCCTTGTTTAGTAGAGAATATTACACTATTCTCGAAACCAAGTGAAGCTCAAACTTTAAAGACAAGCTTCCTTATTAGGCATCCCAATCTTCCATTTGGCTTGTTGCAAGGGATTCAATTAAAAATATACAAATTACTGGTCTTGACTCATTTTGAATTGCCGTGGTCTAATGTAGTTTAATATTTTTCATCTTCATTTATTTTCTTGTTCAGAGATGCCTGTTTGACTTACCAAACTTGCCTTTCATCACAGAGATTCTAATTCCAAATGATGCTCAAGAACTGTCATATTCTCTGCTATTGCATTTCAATTGGATGTACAGTAGAGTATTATGATAGTCCAAACTTTCTATTTGATGCAGCTTACTAATCTCATTGAAAAGTTTGTATTGATTGTGCTAAGCAATGGAGCTATTCTAATGATGACAAGGGACATGTTTGACCACGATGTTGGATTTATGCTTTAACATGGCTGACATATGACAGATGTCGGTTGATGATATTGGAGATGTTACAATCACCAATGATGAAGCAACAATTTTGAAGATGCTGGAGGTGGAGCATCCAGCTGCAAAGGTTGGGTCATTTGTTCTCTTGGTGTTTCTTATTGTCTGTTTGTTGTTCTTAATATCTTATGCTATTACACATTATCAGTGGTAATGGATGGAAAAATATTCATTATTTGACTAGTACTTCAAAAAATTATTATGTTTATCAATTTCATTCCATAAATTTTTTCAATGCACTCAAAATATATTGTTAATGAGGTTGGTGTTTTCATCTATCTATAGGTTTTTGTGGAACTTGCAGAATTGCAGGATTGAGAAGTTGGGGATGGCACAACGTCAGTTGTTATTATTGCTATAGAGTTGCTGAAGGTATGTTATATCGATTATATCTTGTTTTAGGGAGATTTTTTTTTGTGTTACCTTGTACATTGTTGTAAGACCTTTAAATCTTTACTTCGCTTCTTAGGTTCTTATTTCAAATTTCATAAAGGCATCTTTCTTACAGTGTGCTGCATGTGCCCATTTGATTTTTTTACTTACAGTGGGCAAATGACCTGGTTTGGAATAAAATCCATCCAACTTCTATCATCAGTGGATATAGGGTAATTTAAGCTTTTTATCTTACTAAAAAGAAATGCATGCATACAGAATTGTATTTATGGATTTCAAAATAGGGATTAAATAAGCATAGTTTGTGAGCAGTAGAATTAGTTGTTTTTCTATTATTTAGATGATTGTTTTATGACTTGAGTGTCCATTGCAAATCATATTGTGATTTTTTTTTTGAACAACTTGCAATGAGGGAAGCTTGCAAATACATTGATGATAAATTGGCTGTCAAGGTGAGTTATGCATTGATAGTGTTAAGGATTCTTGTAGAATTAATGCTTGCTTGGTGTACATTCTCATATGTTGTGTGTTTAGGTTTAGCAGTTGACATCATATTTAGCTTTTTCACTGGGGAGTCACATTTTCAGCTTCTCATATTTGTATTGACTTGATTATTGGAGGTGGCCTTTTTTGTGTAGGAATAATGTTAAAGACTTCTAAATTTGGTCTATCATCTAGATTATTTTGATGGGATTCTTTTTTGCTTCGATGTTTAATGCTTAGTACAAGAATGGGGCCAACTTTGAGGACTTGAATGTCTCATAATAGGTTGATAAGCTTGGAAAAGATTCTCTTATCAACTGTGCAAAGACTAGCATGTCTTCAAAAATTGTAGCTATTGACAATGACCAATTTTTAAAAATGGTAAGTCTTACTAGATCTATCCAGCATATAAATTAAATGAAGTGAGTTATTATTGTGCTACAAGTGTTGAAAATGTATATGTATATTTTTTCCCTTTGAATTGCAAATGAATAGATTTGTCATTTTGTTGCTTATTCACATATCTTTATGCTAAAGGTCATTCAAATTAATTCTAGGCATTTCAATCTTGAATAGATTGCTTAGGCGAATCTCATAAAAAACTAGCAAAATGGTAATTCATCCAAAATTTATCAGAACTCTCTTTATCATAACAGATCAGATTGTTCATATCTTCATAAAATTTCCATATCCAAACTCTAAAGGAATAATTCCCATTATATCAGAATTCTGTGCATTTTCAAATTGTCCATTATATTGGACTTATCACTTAAATCAGAAACTGCAAATTCTTAGAAGACCAACTTATACTCTCGACCTCATCATTGAATGTTGTGAGATCAAGATCCTATCTACCTGGTCAATTTCAGATCAAAGATTTGTATCAGGACTATCCTTTGACACTAGAGGGATTGATGGGGTAAGATGTGACAAACATGGGATAATTGAGATTTGTTTTACATTTTAATTCAACTATTTATGATTTTCCAACTCAATGTGATGGAGGAGTTAATGAATTAGATCAACTGATGTGTTAAACTAACGTGTTAATTGTATACTTTGAGGAGTTAAAAGTTCATGATTAAAGGGAGATCAAAATTGCATGAAATAGTTAACTAATTGCATGGATGAGTGAAGTGGATTTGATTGATGGGTGGGACTAGGAGCAAGTTTGAGTATACTGATTGCACTAGGTAGTCAATTAGGTGAGGTGAAATTAATTTATTAAATATTTATGCACATGGGATGAGAATTAATATTAAATTAATTTATTAATATATTGCACACATGGATAAACATGATGAGGTGTCTGAAGTTAGAGGAGGATTTAGAATGCTAAATCTGAAACACCTTTGACTATCACCTATAGGAAGAAGATAGTCAAGTGTTCATCCTAATTTTAGGATGTAAATGTGGTATAGAATGATGGTAGGAAGATTTGAAAGAAGAAGATTGAAGATCAAAATGAATTGTATCATATTTAATCAATAAATAAAGTGTTTGCATGTTTATATTTGATGGTACTATCAAACATTTCTGGAAACAGTCATGTTTTCCTTTGTTACAAAGCATGTTTGTATTAGTAAATGGATAAGATAAGTGCTAAGATCTATTTGAGAGTGTTATGTGATGTCTTAACTTTGTTTTGGAACCAATTTGGGCTTTGGCCGCTGAGCAAGTGAAGAATTAGACTAATTTTTTTCTTAAATTGTCTGAAACCCTCATCAATAGAGGACTTGACAAAGGTTTATAAATATCTCACAATTCAACTAGTGGAAAATTATGTTTCTTGACTCATTCTAAAGTAGACTCAGGATCTTTAAGATGTACTTGATTTGGTATCAGATGGTTTGATATTTTGTGAGCAATTTGATGCCCTAGTGGGCATTAACAGTAATCTTTATGGTTTTCTTGACTGTGTTTAGTTTGTTCTCCTAATCAGTTAATGTTTAAAGGGTATCCAATGGAAAAAATAGTTGAATAAGGTTATAAACATATTTAATATTCCATTCAAATGCATGGTTTGTTAATTCATGAAGGTTGGAATCTGATTCAGTGCAGACAGTCAGTTGATGTAATGGTAATAGTCACATTGATGACATAATATTGTTTAGGTTATTTGATCATTGCTATCAGAATTGCATATTGAATTTGAAATGAATCTTTGCGACACTAACACTTAGCATTTAGGAAGTATGAATCCTACAAGGAGTTGATTGAAGAGGTTTGATATTGTGAGAAATTGTGATCAAATTCCTTTAAGTAGATAGTGACAGTTGAAAGTTGTGAAGCTATGACATCAACTTTTTGGGTATGGAAATCTAGTATATTGATAGGTGCTAGAAGGACTTGGTGACAGATAAATGGACTATAGATAGGGTTCCTACATTGGGTTAAGGACAGTGCATAAGGACAGCATAAGGAGGCAGTTTTTAGGTATGGTGTACTTCTCCAAGTTCAATAAGGTAATGATCACTATTAATTTTTTCCAATTCCTTAATAGAGTTCCGGTTCTCCATATTTCTTGGAGAAACATGGAGAGTATAGTCTAGCCCAAAATATTCATAATATTCATTATAAGGCAATTTGTCTAGGGGTTCAATACCCACAGCAACTGCAGTCTATATCAAGCAAGTTGAAACATCCATTTAGAAGGTACAAAATTCATAAAGAAGAATAGATGTTCAGAACCATGTAAGTATCCCTAACAGTACAGAAAGAATATATACCTCATAACACCAACAACGGGCAACATTGAGAATTGTGTAACCCCCACCTCCAACAAGTATTAATGGAACATTGAATGATCAAAGAAACTGAACACAATTTGTGTGTCCTCTAATTGATAAATTAAAGCATCCCACCCTATCACCTAAAAGTGAATCTACTCCACATTGTAAGACAACCGCTTCTGGTTGATATACTTCCATGACTTTCTAAATGATACTTCCATGACTCACATTTCACCAATGATGGGAGTATTTTTAGAAGATGTAAAACCTTAAGTTTGGTGTCAAAGCATACATTTAGGCCTCATTCACATATGTCTAGAAAAGGAGGCCTGTAAGGGAAAAATCAAATTGTACCCTGATGCAATATAAGATACAAGGTTTCAATAAAATATCTTATTCCAATGGGATGATAAGTGTTTCAATAAAATATCTTATTGAAATACAACTAGCTAATGCCCAGGGTTTTCTTTGGTTGAAATGAATTGAAACAATCATATAATAGTTTTCAAAATGTTTAGATGTTTGAAAGTTAGAAGTTAATATGGTTTGAAGGAAGAAAATTGTGGCTATCGCATGATTGCATAAACCAAATATGAGTTATGTGATCATGTGAAAAGTAAAAGAAAGGGAAGATTAGTGGGCCTTGTTTCTCAGCGGCACCTGAGTTATGACATAGCAAGAACTTCCACGTGGCAGTGGGACCCACGTACTTTGATAGCACAGATGCGCCAATGATAAAGTGGTCGCATGATCACATGGATTAAAATATTGTTATGCGATCATGCAACAACGTAAGTCACCGAAGATGCTTAGCAGCAAAGTGGGATGCGGACGTGTGGCGGTGGGTCCCAAAGACTTATCAGCCGATGTGAATCAATGATCCCCATTTTTTCGCTATGGTGCGGAAAAGTCACAGAGGCAATGCGGGATCTCGACGCGTGTCCGGTGCATAAAAGAAGGGATTAAGTGGGAATACAAACTCCGTTGGATTACATTGAATTTTTAATTTCTTTATTTTCCTTAAGTCTCGGGTCCCACCTGACAGCTTCTTATCGAGTGGACAAACTTTTCTTGGCCCCATCTGACACGTGGATGAATCTTGTAAGTTCACAAAAGCATTTGGTAGGGGTCACGATTTTGCGAGGATCATCGGATGCGTTCCTTTATTCCACCATAGGTAAGTCCGTTGACTCGGGTCCCACCTGACCTCCATTGTCACATGATCGCAAGAGTGTTATTTTATTCATGCGATCATGCGACCAATTTATCATTGGTGCATGAAATAATATTTAATACTATCCGCGTCGGGCTTGGACTTATAACTTTTCATTATCGCATCTGCACTATTAGCATACATGGTTCCTAGTAGAGTGCATTCATCTGCCCGAACTTGATTGTCGCATGATCGCATGGCATTATTTTATTCCATGCGATCATGCGATCGCTCTATGATTGGTGCACGTGGATTCCCAGCCTGGCACATTTCAACATCAAATCGTACACCGTTTTCACTATTAGGATCATGGAGACTTAAGGAATCGATTTATACATTCATTTCATGGAGAAGATTAGTTTCTACTGTTACTTGAAAATACATTAGATCGATGAGTGTTCAGCTTTGCAACATCAGTAGTTCAAACTTATTATTAAGTCCTTCATAATAGCATAACACTATTCTTAGATCCCAGGAGATTCCAATGAAACTCCATGTCATCTTCAGATTGCTGTAGATAGTATTAAGCTCTGTTTGAAACATATTCAAAACATTTAGATACAATAGGCATGATAAAATCCTTTGTAAACAATGCAATATGACATAGTTCAAACTAGTCAATCAATCTGTCAACAATATCTTTGCACCCGTCCAATCCATAGATTTATCTAATCACATCAAAGACTGATCACATTTAGTATTTATATATGGTATGATAATTCTAATTGTAACTGATAATTCTATTTATATGTGGTATGATAATTAATTAATAATTATTGTAAATAAGAAACCAATTATTGTAAATAAGAAACCAATACCACTTTTTAATAGAGATTTTTTTTTACCATTGGTCTCAATTTCGACCAATGCATGGTCTCAATTTTGACCATTGCATGGTCTCAATTTCTACCAATGCATGGTCTCAATTTCAACCATTAGACAAAAAAATGACGGTGATTCTTCCAGTTTCAATTAAGAGCTACAGTCAAAATTTTGACCACTATTATGGTCAAAATTTTGACAAATAAGAAACACATAGAACATTCGATGAAAAAAGAATGATGAAAGTTTTGGTCGTGGATTCGACCAATTATTGTCAAAAATTGGACCAATTCTCATCGAAATTTGAGGTAAAATTTACTAGTGCATGAATTACAATACTATAGTCAAAATTCATACATATATATCTCCTAATCAACCATAAAGGAACTTGTACCCAAGAAAAATATTTTCCAAAAAGAACATAAAGGTACTATTATTCTATAGTAAGAATAACCCACAAAGGCTAAACTTTGTCAACATCAACACATTAAGTGAACTCCTCACTAAGGGGGTCAATCCCAATCTACAACCCCTAAACCTCCCCCCCAAGAAAAAATATGTGCACAACCCAAGTAAAAAAATATTTACAACAATATTATGTCAAATTCAATAGCCACATGAAAAAAATGACAAATACATACAAAAAGAGTGATTAAAAATGTTCAAGTTCCTAATTTTATCTCCTCCACTTGATGAGGAATGAAAAAAATCAATATACCATTCTCCCTCCATGTATTTTCCTTAAACAATTTCATCTTCTCCCTTTCACCTTCATCTCACAATTCTTAACTCTCTAGACATAGAAAAAATTAAAATGCCTCAAGTTTTCTTCTTATCTAGAACTTTTTGACAATGAAGTAAACATCTCATCATTCCCTCTCTCATTAGGAAGATTATATTTGTCATATTCTCTCTTTTTGTCCTAGCCATTATTTCTCACACATGTGTGACAAATTTCTTCATTACTCTACACCTTATCATGTTCTTCTCTGAAATGTTTAAATATGATAATGGAAGATATGCCTTGCATAGAATTGCTTCATGTATCCCCCACTCTCTCATGCATTACTTTCTAATTTTACCATTTGGTGAAACTAATCACATTTTAAAATGATGATAAAATAGAGGTTGAAAATCATAAAGTAGCAAATTTAAGGTTTACAAAAGGATTGAATCTACTATCCCTGTGATCTAGGAGGATAAGAAACACATAATGTAGTGAAAATAGCCCAAACAAATTAAACATGAAGTACAAACATTAGATTTGCAAAAATAACTTAGTGTTAAATTTACTATTTGACTCAATAAAAATGGAACATTAACATAACCTTATAACAAATCTCATACTTGTCATCACATACATATTTTATAACACATAAATTTTTTACACGATAACATAATCATTTTAGTATTTATGCATGATTTTAATAGAACCTTTTCCACCATATTTTGTAATCTTTGGTAGAGGGGGTCAGTTACTATTGGTGGTATGTAAATTTAAGGTGAATCCAACATTTATTTTAAAAGCTACTAGTCTAAAATTTGAAGGTGATAAAGTTAAAAATAAGAGTTTGGATTACTATAAATATTACATCTAGAAATCATTTAAGAAAGCTAAAAAACAAGTGGTCTTGCAAAATGGGTATCATCATTCTTTGTTTCGCCCCTTATACTATGATAGGTTAATATTTTATGAAATATTTTACTGTTCAAGATTGTTACACTATTGTTGACAGATATCACTTCCCCATCATTTATCACATAAGGTATGTAGAATGAATTGATATATCATTTATTTATTTATTTCCCTTTTCAATAGAAGCTTTGAAAGGAGATTCACATCCTCGGTACCAATAGTTGATATTTTATCTCTACCAATTTGAATTTGATAGGTTCCCTTTCAAAAGCTAATGTGTATCTTACCCAAAATTTGAGCCCAAACAATAGTAGGAAAAAATTGTACACTGTCAAAATTGAATTGATTATTTAAGTAACCCCCTCCCTAATAATTCTAACCCTAATCCATAGAGAAAAGATAAAGTGACTAAGGAACTTGTTAAAAAGACTGCAAAAATTAAGCTTTTGGAGGGGACCACTGAGAAGCTAAGAGAAACACTTTGGAAGCCTGGTCCTTATAAGACTTGGAAGACTTAAAAAGTAACTCAAACAATGGATACTAAAGAATAGGAAGAGGGTATGGAAGAGGAGGAGAAACATGAGGAGCCTCATCTTGTCATGAGTTCTGATGAGAGGTACTCCACTCAACTTCCCAACAAGGAGATGAAAGGAAAAAATATTTGGGTAGAAATCAAACCAAATATTGATGTTGAGTATGAAAGGGATAAGTCTACTAATAAATCAAAGGATGAGGTCTATGAGGCTAATGAATAAGACTCTAGTGTTGAGGATAGAGTTGAGCCCATTGACCTTAATATTAGTATTGTTGACTATGATTAGCTTATGGAAAAATTCTACTCATCCCTATCCAAAATATTGAATATACCAAACAGTGAACCCAAATGCCCCTAGCCCTATTCAAAGTGATAATAAGTATCTTCAGCATCAATCTTGAATTAACAACTTGCAAACTAAATTATTGGACTTGGGGGAAAATGATGCCTCTTTTGTGAATTCTAAAGAATAATTTGGAAAAACTATTAATTCTATATCCATGGTCACATATGAAATTATGAAGAGAGATATTATGACAAAAAGAATTCTAATAAAATCCAAGATGTTGAACAAGTTAACTGAATGAGGAAGATGGACCAATATGTTCAAAAAGAAATATACCATAATTTGTTTCACCTCAAGAAATTGGTAGGTTATCACTCATGAATAAAAATTTCCAACAAGATGATATGTAAGGTCATCAACCTCTTGTTTTCTCTAGATGTTTATTTTGCAAGGGTTTCAAGGTAGCTAGTTCAATTGGTTTAGTGGTTATTAGATTAATGGATACTCTATTTATTTTTTATGTCTTCTTAAATTCTCATGCTAGTAGGTCTTTTATTTTAGTTATTATTGATTTTATTAAATAAAAATGGTTTTATAGGGTTTAGAAACCCAAGTTTTTGATTAAGTAAAATAGGTTTTATAGGGACCCTGAAACCCACATCAGTATAAGGTTGAAAGAAAGGTATGAAAACCAAGCAAAGACAAGTAATTTAGAGAAGCTAGGATAGAAACCCAAGTTACAAATACATCGAAAACATAAAATAAAAACTAGTCATCAACCAATAGCTAACTGAATGCTAACCAAAAGGAACAAAAATAGCAGAATAGTTCCTCAACACAACCTATAGACTATGAACTTGATTTTAATTTATACAGATAAATTCCACATTTATACTTATGACCTTGATAACAATAATATCAAATAGGGTAACACCCTTAAGATTACTCCTTAATCTATTAGAAAACCCTAGTATGGTGACCTTGTCCATTTTCTTAGTGATGGCATCTATATTCCCAGCTAACCCCATATCATTGAGATGAGATTATTGAGATAACTTGTTGCTAAATGGAAGTGGAGCAGGAGAACCATTATTTTAAGGGCCTGTATAACCTCTACCTAATTATTTAATTTTATTATGCCTCAAGTATAGTTATCCAAAAATTTAGTGCTCTGCTAGGGAACCCAAGAGAAATTAACCTAAAACACATTACAAAGTTTACCGAATAATTTTTTTCTAAAGAGTTTACAATGAATAATGAATAATTATGTGGAAGAAATATAACATAAGACAATACATGTTTGTAATTATAACTCATTAATATATTACAAGTCCAAAGGGCTCCATGACGTAGAATTACATAAATTTAATTTAATGTACTAAGAAAAATCCATAACATAATCACATGATATATCTTGTGTTTATTTTAAGACCCAATTTAAAGTATTCCTAATCCTTTAATTAATCACAATGAAAAGAGCAAAAATATAAAGTACACTAACATATCATTTCAGCTGAATAGTAAGATATATACATTACATCAATATAATCAAAGATACAATCCATGGAGGACAACTGATACATCATGGTATACATAATAATACAAGTTCCACTACACATGTCACATGGATAAGAATAATACAATACAAGTAAATAAACATTTCCTCAATAATAAATGCATATCATCTACTATATCATTGAATTAAGTACTTTTAATATGATGAATGCATATCATTTCCTTTTTATCATTTTTTATCCATGTGTCATAGTTTTAAAATTAATGGTAAAAATTATTTTGTCCTAGTCATAGATGAGGGTATAATCATCCTCATCATGCAATATGAAAAAAGTTATATCCATCCAAAAAAACCCTATCCCTAGAATAGGGATTTAATTTAAGTAAAATGTCCATTGTCAGTTTTAACATTACTCTAGACACATCTAGAGGACACCACCTCTAATGAGCTAGATAAAAACATTGAAGGAATTCATTGTAAAACTATAGGAAAATTTTGGAGTAGTAGTGGATGTGATATGAACGACCACTAAAAATATTGTGGAAGGGATAACAACATTTGAATGCTTAGGTTGAGACTATACAAGGTCTATCTAAAGGTGTTTCAAGTTCCCTTATTGGCACTATGAAGTAAATGAAGCAAGTTTTTTTTTAGGGGGTAGCTTTTGGTTTTCTCCCTAACCTAGCTACCTAGCTCTATAGTAGGGAAAAAGGTATTAGTCCCATTGAAAACATCATTCAAAAGGTTCATAGCATTAATGAATATTTGATTCAAAAAAGTGAAATTTTATTTAAATATATATATGGTCTTTGGGGTTTTGTCCTTTTTTTTTGTTTATTTTGATTAGTTGATATCTAATTGCTAGTTATAATTTGGTTTCTTTTGACTAGATGGTGTTTTTATAAAAGGTTTTGGGTCCTTTCAAAACCTATTTTACTCTAGTAAAAAATAAATAGATAATTCAGAATGAGAGGAACTGTAAAGGCATAAATATGAAGAGTCGGGAAGAGAAAAACAAGATGATATTTTCAGAATTATTTGGGGTAATGAGAGTGAAAAAATGAAACATGTATAGAGATAGGAAGAAAGACATCATTGAACTAAAATGTTAGAGAAAGAGATATCTTGAACATAGGGCAGATATGATAGTGGAAGATACTGAAGTAGAAATGAGACAACATACAGATGATATGATAACACATTCGACATGAATATTTTATGATGAACAATATATATATTGAGAAGAATAATATAAAAATCTAGGAAGTTAGATCAATTTAATGCAATATAAATACAATAGATACAAGTATACAAACATAAATCAATTCAAGGACAACATCAACTCATGGTAATTTTGGATTGAGGAAAAGATGGTTTTTAACGGGGACCTCGAACCCCTTACAACAAGATACAAAAGATAAAAATTAGAGAACCAAAGAAAGATTCATCACTTGCCAAAACACACAAAACTATCCAAAAATCCAGTGACTAGTGACTAATCAAAAATAAGAAAAGAAGAGAACAACAAAACACAAGACAGGACCCACATGCAACAAATAAAAAATGAACTAAACCATCTCCTTCAGAGCTTTAGCAGACTTGTTGACGATGATGGTCACCTCATCTATGGTGTTATGAAGATGTTGAATGAATTTGGAAGAGGGATAAGCATTCTTGTTCAGGCTATCCCTAGTTCTTTTCTCAGTACCATCTTTAGTGACATTAGTAGCATCCTTCATCTAACTACCCAAATCGATGTCCAACACAATTCCTTTCATTTCAATTTGCAATGTGAAGTCCTTGATCTTCTAAATGGAGGAGGTAATTTTTTGTCATAGTCATGTAGAATTTTCTTTAACTCATCATCATACAACTTCATGTACTTAGGGACTTTTCCATATTTTTCTTGTAGGATCTTCCTAGATTTGTTTTTGTCATCCAACCAAACTTTCAGGCTGCCAATCTTACTCTCAAGCCCATGAACCTCATTATAAACCCATTGGTCCAAATCAAGAGAAACATCATCTTTAGATTTATCCTTGTAGAGGAACTCGAGATTAGAAGGGAAAGAAATAGAATTTTGCAAGTCACCCTTCTCACTAATATCTATGGGGTTAGCCTCAGTATTTTCTAGGGGAACCTTGTCTAGTTTAGAATGATTTATAGTAGAATTAGTAGACAGATAATCAACCAAGTTAATGTTAAGATTCGTACCTTGACTAGAAAAGTTGACCTTTTTCTTTTTTCCACCAATTCCCTTGCCATAATTATTTTTCTTTGAGGAGATGCTATCATCTGTATTCACTAGATGGGGAGGGTTTTTGAATCCTTTTTCATCCTTCTTTTAGGACACATGGACACCTTTGGCTTCAAAATCATCACTAGTCTCCATCCCCATGACTTCATCCTACCAATATTTCACCTTCTCATCACCCTCATTCATGTCTTCCAAACTATTGATAAAGTCATCCCTGGTCTCCATACCATTATTGCTCTCCTCCATAATAATCCTCCCTTTTTTAACTTTAGACCCCCAAGGATATTTTTTCCTCACCACACTAGACATTTCACATTCCCATTTTTTCTTATTCTTAATAGCGGGTTTGGGGGTGCAATATTTGTATTATTTGAACAAACAATAGAGTAAGACCTTCATGAAAAAAGGGATTTTTGGTTTTCCTGTTATGCTCAATCACACTATTATTCATAGATTTAAAGATATATAAAGGGAAGGAAACCCTATCTCTTTAACGAAAGTGGTTTAGAAGAGAAAAGTTATCATTATGGACTCTAGAGTACCTACCATCCAAAGTGAGATACGTCCTAATGTATGACAATGCATTCCTCCATATAGGTTTGATCTTCTCACTAGTGTAGTAGTCACCCACTTTATTCAAAGCATTACTCTCCTCATTCTTAGAAAATTTATCAATAGCCTCATCTACAAGTTTTCCTTCCTTATAAAACTCTTTATCATCACCAGGAAAGCTAGTGATCTCTGAAATGAAACCAATAGTTAAATCTAGAGTAATACCATATATGGTTACCGTATCACCTTTCAATCCCTTGATGAACCTATTAGTGGATTCCTCTCTATAGTCATGAAGTCATTCTAGATAAACAATGACATCCCCATTTTGAGACTTCTTCTACACAACCTTAATTTCCATCCATTCCATACAAGAGCTGGCTCCTGATACTTAGGCGCACCACCCACTTCTCTATTACAATAGACATAGACAAATTTTCTTCCTCTAATATTCCAATAGATATTTCCCTTCACTATGAAAATAATGGTTCAAAAGTCAAGGTCATTATCTGTCATTGTGATTATTGGGAATTATGTTTCTGATGATATTGTGTCAAATCACGCTTAATAATTTCCTTAAGTTTGATATTGAACTTAATTTACCCATTCCAAAACATAATATGGTTGGTACACATAGCCAGGTTGGTGATATGGTTCGCCACCTTATTAGCTTTGTGGTACACATACATAATAAAAACATTTTCAAATGTTTTAATTAATGAAATTTATTATTTTATATTATTCTCAACAATCCCCATGTAGGGAGGGAGTTTCCATGTAGATATCTTATAATATTGTTAGAGTCACCTTCAATCCAAATTTTTCTGAATTGAATATCTTTAGCAAGTTTTTTGATTTGTAAGGCCCCACTAGCTTCAAAAACATGACTAGATTGGATTCCCAAAGGGTTTTTCATAGCTCCAATACAATTACCATTCATGTCCCTTATAATCCCCTCACAACTAGCTGGACCTGGGTTTCCTTTGGAAGCCCTGTCAAAATTTTCCTTCAACCAGCTCTCTGAAGGAGAAGACAAAATAACATTCTCCCTTTTCCTAAGGTTTAAATATTTTTTGAGTTAAGATTAAAAAGTAGGAAATAATTAGGATCATATCCCTCATCTCCCAATATTCCATCATTCTTGATGGAAATGAGATTCTCCTTAATTTACTTTATAGTCTTCTTCGCAACCACCCACAAGGGCACTTCTCTATCCCTGAAGATTTTGTTGTTGAATTCCTTTCAGTTGTTCCAACAAAGATGAGGAGTAACCAGAATAAAAATCCCCTTAGCATTGGTATTAGATTTTGGTAAGGACCATTTAGAGATTAATTCCTTAATACGTCCAAGAAAAACCTAAGATAAGTTCCAACTAGACAAGATTTCTTTCCTAGAGAGTTTTGTTGACAAGGTGGAAAACCCTCTTGCACAAATTATCAATAGTAATAATTTATTGTTTTGAATCATAATCTAGAAGAAGAATGAAATCTTTGAAGTTATCCCTTTGAACCAATGATAGGATGCCTAGAAAGGAGTGGGGTCTTCATGAGGGTAGACCTACAATAATATAGAACACACCAAGTACAAACCATTAGGATTAGGAGCCCAGATGAGGGAATCAGGTTGACCTATGCAGACAATATGAGCATTAAGCTAATTTTGGATATCCACCAAATTAGGATGGATAGAGATGACGTCAAACCAGAGGCCATTAATCCTATAATCAAAAATCATGTTACAAAAAACCATTTTGCAAGAATGAAAGATTTCCTGATGATCAAAAAAATCCATGAGTAGATAATCTTTGAGCTAACAATATTCCTAGAATTTGACTCTATTTCCATCACCCAGCTTCCATATAGAGCCAATGGCAGCCAAGTGTTTAGATTAGAAGTTACACCAAACTCTATATAAATGACCTATTTTCAACATTAGAAGACCAAATAAAAGTGTCCAAAGATGGTGAATTAAAGAAACATTTCCTCTTCCAACTTAGGCTTCATTCCTTATTCTCCCCATACATTCTCCAAATCTATTTAGCCAAAAGAGATTTATTAAGAAATTTGATAGGCCTGATACCAAGACCACCTCTAGATTTAGGATTACAAAGTTGTTCTAAATAAATCAATGACATTCTCTTCCTTGCCTCTGTACCAGACCATATGAATTTCTTCTCTATCCTTTCCATGATATCTGCATACTTGGCAGGAATTTTGAAGAGGCTTAGAGCATACAGAGGAAGATTTTTGGGGAAGATTTTAAGGAGGACCTTTACCATCCTAGCTTAGAAAATTACCTTTCCATCTTGTTATCGTACTGTTAAATTTATGCACCAACCCATTCCACCAGGTATCTGGGGACTTGAGACACAGGGGCAGACCAAGATGGGAACTAGGTAGGATAGCAATAGAGCATCCCAAGATTCTATAAATCTTATATTGTCTTCCCCGTGAAGTATTAATGAAAAAAATAGATCTTTTTCTTCCAATTAATAAGCTAGCTAGTTGCACTAGTATAAGTGTTCAGGAAGACTTAATGCTTCTAACTTCATTCACATTGGTTTCCCTCAAAATAATAGTGTCATCCACATATTGTTTATGTGTGAAAGACTAAGGATGTAAGAAGGGTCTTATCCCATGGATAGATCCCTCAAAATCAAGAGAGTTAAAATGTATGCCAATACATTCCACCATGATAGAAAAATAGATAGGAGAGATAGGGTCTCACTATCTCAAACCCTGAGAAGGTTTGAAAATTTTAGAAGAAGATCCATTAAATAAGATAGCAATGGAAGGGGTGAAGATAAGTTGGTTGATTAGTTGACATATTTGAATCCCAAAACCAAAGGCCTCAAGAACCTTCAACAAGAGTGTGTAATCCACCCTATCATAGACTTTGGAGAGATCCACTTCCATAGGGAAACCCTTTTGCTGAGATCTTACCAAAGAATGGATATTTTTGTGCATCATAATGATAGAGTCCAAAATTTTCCTTCGAGGAACAAAACCATTTTCTTAGATAGAAATCAAGCTAGATAAGAACTTCAAAATACAAGAGGTGAGGACTTTAGAGACAATTTTGTAAAACGAGTTGCAAAGGATTGTAAGTCTAAACATACCAATAGTGTCTACCCCCACTTTCTTAGGAATACAAGAAAAAAAGTAGAATTAATTTCTTTCAACAAATTTCTTGACCCAAAAAATTTAGTTTAAAAACATTAGATACATCATTTCCTATGCTGTGCCATAATTTATGGAAAATGAGCATTGGGAATCCATCACAGCCCAACACTTTATCCCCTTAAAAAGATATAACAACTCTATCTATTTTAGAAGAAGAGGGAATCACCCGCAGGAGGAAGTTATGATCTGCCGTAACCATCTTAGCAATAGGAGAAACCAATAATTGAGTAGAGTCTCATTCTCCTTATCTAATAAATGTCGAATATAACCTTCTAGTTTTATTTTATCTTTAATCTCCTTTAACTCCAACTGAACAATTTCTTTAGAATTGGAAATATCCTGAAATGACTCCATATTCCACTTCCTAACACAGTCTTTGACATTTATAAAAATTTTAACCACTCTAAACATAGTAGTACCATCTACCTTTATGTTCCACCAAGATCTAAAGAGATCTTTAAAGTTAGGGTGAATCCTCCACATTTTCTCAAATCTGAAGGGAAAGTTCTTCTTTCTAGAAATAGGATCAACATTAAAAATTTAATAGGGAAGTGATCTGAACTAATCTTAGAGAAAGAGGAAAGGAAACAAAAATACCTTTTCACCCAATCATCTAATATAAAATCCTCATCTAGTATGACTTGAATCAAATCTTCTCGCACTCTCCTATTAGACAAGGAAAACATTAATCCACTAAGCTCCACATCTATTAAGGCTTATTAATTGACAAAATCCATGTGGTCATACCTACCATCCTAGTAGTTATGGCATCCTCTAGATTTCTCCCCATCATTCAAAGGGGTGTTAAAATATCCTGGATGATTAGCCAACTAAAATCCTTAAAGGAATCCCTTACCACAACCAAATTATTTGAAAACTTATTTTTCTAGATCTTATTATTCATAGCCTAAATATTAGACAACACCCAAGTAAGATTATCTCTAATATGATGAAACTTCACAACAACCATATTGTTATCAATAACCATAGGTTGACCAGAGACTGTCATCTGATTCCAAAAAAAATAAAATTCCTCCAGAGGCTCCTTTTGAACTGCTGCCCATTATACCACAATTTTTGAAAACTCTCATCCTTTCCACTCTATCTCTATCCATTTTTGTTTCTTAGATCATCACAATATCTGGTTTATGGCCCCTAACCAAATTTATCAAAATATATTTCTTGTGGGAGATATTCAACCCCTGAATATTCTAACAAATTATCTTCATTTTTTGGGTGTAAAATCCTAAATGGTTTCTTTCTTTTCATACACAATATTTTGCAAACTTTCTAGTCCCTCCATATGCTTAGTAGATTTCTTGCCTTGGGATTTTTCTAGAGATCAAACATCAGCCTTTATTCTTCCTTAATTCACCACCCCAGATGAAAAATAGGGGAAACTACTCTTCTCAACCTTCTTCCCAAAATTGTTCTTTTGAACTACTTTTTCAAATTCACCATATCCACCATTCAAATTCCCACCCAAAGAACTATTCAAATTCACCATATCCACCATGAATATTATCTAGATAATTAAAGAAAGTGAAATTAAATATAGTTTTTACAACTCAACTCATGATATTGTTGAGGCTAGTTATGAAGTGATGATTTCTATTTCAATATATCATGTGCTACAAACACGGAATAGTAGAGTATAAAATGTAATAAATTTTGATTCTTAAAATTATATAGAAAGTAATTATCACAAGAGGAGTTCACATCTTAATTTAGAAGATAAACAATTGCAAATAACACAAACTAGAAGGAATCAAGTAATAATTAATAATAACAAAAATATTGAGGTTTACTTGAAGAGTTTAGAAACAATATTTGAATATGGACTAGATAAATTTGGTACCCAAATGCATACTAAATTTATCAAGAAAGTTATATCTTACAGTGAAGGTTGTTTAATCACCTGAAGGCTCTATTTACATAGTAGATGTTGACAAGAGAAGAATGAACATCAAATTTTAGCATTAAACAAGATGGATCCTTGTCCACAACCTTTAGAACTTTCCAATTTAACACAAATTGAGAAAATTTTGATAACACATCTCAACCCAATTCTTTAAGTTACACGTTCTTGAGAGGAGGTCAATATAACTATAAAGGATGTAGCTTAAGTTTTTCATAAGAATTAAGAGAAATAGTTAAAGTATCACCACAGTGGATAAAAGATCTCCATATTATTAGTATTTACAAGAAAGATCAACATGGAACAAGTTATAACTTATAGTCATTAGAGAGAGGGTATACAAAGGACTTCAATATATAATAAAACATGATAACTTCTATAGAGATGTTCAAATTGATGAAAAACACATGTAGTTCACTTACATATAATTTAGATGAGGACATTTTTTACCAACTAAACTCTGTTCATATGGAGTTTGATTTGGATGAAAATGAATATATATTTGCAGGTCCAATATGAAGATGGATGGAGGAAACATTATTATTATACCACATCAATGCTATCTAAACTACTCAATGTTTGAAGAGTGATGAAGCTAATTCATCCACGGGTAAATAATCTTGATGTAGATATTTTGGAGGAAGATCAAATATTTTTGTAAAAGATTTGGGACAACAACCTCCTATTGGTGAAACCCTTCCTTATGATAGTAATGCCTATGCAAAGTTATTATGTGAAGAGTTTAAGATAGTTTTTACTTTGGATAAGTTATTTAAACAATAAGGTGAAACTGAAGACCAACAAAGATTTTGTCAATTACTCATTAATATTAGAGATAGAAATAGAGATATAAATGATTGGAAATTATTGATGATAAGAATAGATGTTTCATTACATCTAACAGTTAAGAAAGTGTTTGATGGTAATATTCATCCATTTGCAACAAATGATAATGTATATAACCATAACCAAAAAAGCATATTCATTAAGATGACTGATAGCCAGTAACATTACAAATAAATTATATCTATTTTCAATAACAATTTAAATATAAACTCTCTGAAATATCTTAACATCTTTTAGATAAACATATTTAAGATATCTACACTAATTATAAATATATTTTAGGAAAAATAAAATATATTCATATAATTTTTATTTTATTTTTCATCGCATTCCTCACTAAGACCGACAGTTTTAAACTAAGAACCAAAACCGGTGCAGCGCAAGCTTATCCGCCAAATTTAACTTTGGCTATGTCGATCAGAAAACAATAGCCCAACAAATTCTGTAATTGGTAAGAGGTTTTACTAGATAGTAAATTGGTGGGAAAATGAAGGAAAAAATTGCTAGTTTATCAAAGACTCGCTCAATTGGAAGAGAATCCCAACTTCAAATTTTAAGTGAACAAAGTACCATCTCAAGCTTGAAGATCGCTCCAACTGAGCAAGGAATTCATATCCTTGTGAAGAGACCATATTTTTTCCACACAGGTACAAATCAAAAACATGTGCACTAGTCTCGAATCGCCCCTGCGTCTCTATTTTGTACAAACAAATTTCCATCAATAAAAACGCTTGCGCACTCATATATTTCCTCAGCATCCACAAAGATGGGTAATGTGGTTAAACATAATTGACGCTACCTTTATTACGACCTAAAATTTTTTCTCAACTTTAATATTCAAATATGACATTACTGTAAAAAAGAGGATTAAGAAAACCGAAAGCAAATTCTTCTACTCTGCGGTAATTCCTCATCACGAAACTTTATTCACTTCAGACATTTTGTCGCTATAATCTATTGCCGCATACACATATCCAATAATCGTCATTCTCCAACAAATGACGTCTGATTTTCCCAAAAACAAAAAGTGAAAAGCGTCCGAAGAAACGTGAATTTCCTGTTCAACCAACAAAAATGGGCGCACTTTTGAATTTCAAAAAATTCCCTCTCATGGTGGACTCTTATGGGCAGGAACCCTCTCCTCCTCCCCTCAGTGACCCTCTTTTGTCACCGCCCGTTCAACCCTTGTCTGACTTTACCACTGTTCCTTGGTCGGAGTCCTTGGATTCTTTGTTTACCACTGGCCCCAAGCTAGACTGGAAAGGCATGCTTGTGGGGACACAAACTGCTGAGGTAGATTCTCCTTGTTGTGTGACTAACATTACTGATGAAGGCACATAAATCCTCCTCCTTGATTCCATTGTTGATAGAACTATGGAGGAATTCCATCTCGCCTTGGTTGGACATTTTTTCAACTTCAGACCTACCATCGATATGGTGAGGAAATGGGTAGGAATCAACTAGAAACTGAAAGGTAGTGTGGCAACCTCAACAATACCAGGTGGTCTTTTTCCATTCAGATTCATGGCGGCAGAGGACCTGTCCCTCATCCTTCCTGGTTCCTGGTTGTATGGTAAGCACCTTCTCACCTTGGCTAAGTGGAAGCCCGGCTTCAACCCGTCTGCTGACCTAAATAAGATGGCCCCTATTTGGATCCTTCTTCCGGGTCTCCCACTTGAGTTTTGGGATGAATAGGTCTTCAGGTCGATAGGGAACTCCTTTGGTCATTATATCTCTGCTAACTTGATCACCCTCTCGAAGTCTCATCTTGTTTTTTTTCATTTCTGTGTTAATGTCCCCATTAACAAGACACTCCCAAATTTTGTTGTCCTTAAGTCCAAACTAGGGAAATGGTCTCAGGCCATTGTGTATGAAAATGCTACCCTATTTTGTCAAGATTGTAATACTAAAGGGCACACAAGGAAGGACTGAAAGGCACCTAAGCTACCAGAACCAAAACTTAAGGGCGCTATTGCTCCTTCCCCCCTGAAGCCCATAGATGCTGCTGCTCTGACGACCTAGGGTGTTGTTGCTCTGCTGACCCAAGTAACTGTGGAAAATCCCCCCTTGCTAGAGGATGTCTCCTTGAGTAGTCAGCTGGAAGAAGATGAAATACCTATGGATGGTGTCTCCATTAAGGATGGAGTCTTCTCCCCTCATAGTGAATCGGTTAAAAAGAATGACCAAGATGATCTGATGCTCATGAGTAATACAAGACTGCTGCTTGAAACACCACCTATGAAACTAGTGGGTAGCTCGGTGATGGAAGTGGTTCTTAATAGCTGTGTTATCGGCCCTCAACAAGCTGTTTGCAGCACCTCGACGAAGCCAGCTGAGACTTTGAAAAGTGAAGAAGGAGAATGGAAAACCCAACACAAGAGAACAAGAAGACAAAGGAGCACAAAAAAGGAGATTTCTACTAGTAGGAAGCAAACCCTCGACCTCACACACAAAGGTAAGAAATGATTGTTTTCTCCTGGAAAATTTGGGGCTTAAATAACTCATAGAAACAACTTGATGTTAAGCAATACATTATTGATTATAGATTTGATATTCTCCTTATACAAGAAGTCAAAATGACCTATAGAAACTTTGATGCTCTTGTTGAATGGCTATGGCCTAGATCCATGCTCTTTTATTCTGAGGCTAGTGGGGATTTTGGAGGGATTGCTACTCTTTGGAACCAGTCTAAAGTTAAAGGGGATGACCTCAGCTTCTCCCACCACCATCTTGCTATTTCGTTCACTTCCCCGGCGGTTACCTGGCACTGTTTTAATATTTATGCTCCTAATTCCCGTCAGGGTAGAAAGGATGTTTGGGAGGAGCTTTCGTCCTCTTTTCTCCTCCTACAAGGTTCTAATTTTTTGGTGGCAAGGGACTTCAACTCCCCTCTATACCCTTCCAAAAAATGTTATTATGGATTTCACTAAAATCATGGGGGACTTGTCTAGCTTTGTCAGCTTGAATGCGGTCCACGATGTGGATCTTAAAGGTAATCCCTTCACCTGGTCCAATAAGAGGAAGGGAAACCACTTGATTCAGGTGCGACTGGATAGGGTCCTAATATCTTTTTCTTGGGATTTGGGTCCTTCCTACTCTCTCACTGCCCTACCTAGAACCACCTCCTATCACAACCCTCTTCTGCTCAAGTGGATGGATGGGAAGCACTCCTACCCTACCCCCTTCAGATATGAAATTATCTAGACTTCACACCCCAACTTTCAAGATAGGATCCAACAATGGTGGTCTACACCAATCAAGGGAACTGCCATGTTTAGAGTGGCCTCTAAACTAGAAATCATTAGGGGAGCTATTAAAGGTTGGAGAAAAACTACCTTCGGAGATGTTTTTCACAAAAATAAAGCCCTGGCTGAGAAACTGGAAAACCTTCAAGGGCAGTTGGCCAATGGGAACTTATCGTCCAACTTACTCAATGATGAGGAAGAGGTCAAAAAAATTTGGAAGGCTACTCTAGCTAATGAGGAAGTTTTATGAAAATAGAGGTCTAGAGTGTTGTGGCTTAAAAAGGGAGATAGGAACACTACTTTCTTCCACCAATCTATCTACAAGCACAAGAGATAGAATACTGTCAGCACTCTTATTGATAATAAGGGGAGTGAGATCTTTGACCCCACTATACTGGGGAATTTAGCTATGGACTACTTCATCAACTCCTTTTCTGATGTGAGTACAGGAAATTCTGAAATCCTCCAAAACTAGCTTATCTCTATTTTGTCGAAGGTAATCACTAACACTGACAACAACTCCCTACTTTCCAAAGTCACTAATGAAGAAGTCCATAAAGCTTTGTTCTCCATGAGACCCTTCAAAGCCCCTGGCTCTGATGGCTTCCCCCGAGACCTTTTTCAATAATTCTAGGATATTATTGGTTATGATGTGACTCATGCAGCTAGGGACTTTTTAGAACTAAGAAAATCCTCAAACAACTCAATGACACTTTTATTGTCCTTGTGCCAAAGTGTGCAGAGCCCATAACAATGGAGGAATTCAGACCCATCAGCGTTTGCAATACCTTGTACAAAATATTTTCTAAGATTATGGTCAACAGAATCAAACCTCTTCTCAGTAGAGTCATTAATCCCAATTAGAAAGGTTTTGTCCCTGGTAGACAAATCTTGGATGTTGCCATCACCACTCATGAAATCATGCACTCTATCTATCACAACAAGGCTACTGGTATGTCACTTAAGCTTGACATTTCTAAAGCCTATCATAAAGTTAATTGGACCTTCCTCTATAAGGTCCTCGCCTCCTTTGGTTTTTCTCAAGACTTCATAACTTTGATTAAAGCCTGCACCAAAACTATCAGATTCTTTGTGCTGCTCAATGGAAAACCAGGTACTAAATTTGCTCCTACTAAGGGTCTTCACCGAGGGGACCCACTATTACCATATCTATTTATCCTTTTGGCTAAGGTCCTGGGTCATAACATGATTCACCTGGCATGTTCTAGAAAATTGAGGGTATCAAACCTATTATTACTATTATAAATTTGTCCAGCTCCATGCTAATATTTTTGAAAATAATCCTATTTGAGGGTCTGAGGGCTAGTCTTCATGCTAGAAAACCCTAAGTTTTAACGAGAGCCCTAGTTGAGCTATGACTTTGTTATATTTTAGCATTACCTTTTTTTTGGTTCACTAAAATCTCTAAATGAGCATGTGTTAATTTAACCCCCTTTATTTATCACTTCATGTGTTGAGCGGTTAGGTTGTGATATCGGGACCCTTTTTAATATTTTCCACAAAGCCTAAGTCTCTGCTAAAATTTTTCCTAAGTATCACCCCTTTTTAATTGTGTGGTTTTCATTATTTCGCAAGATTGTTTGCTATAAGAATATCTGACATGCGACATAGCGACAAGGCACCACCTGTCCTGGTGGGCCCGTCCTCAAGGTTTGCTAGTAGATAAATGACAGATTGATCCAACGACTGTCATTATACCATTGGACCAAGATGATAATCATTTAAGCATAGCGGTGTAGCGACAATTGTCCAATGCAAAAGTAAATGAGATGGTAGGTGGGTCCTTAGAGTGCCAGGTTGGATTGACATGGCGGTTTCTCATTGATCAATGTCAGCTATGATGTGGTGGATGTCAAAATTTTCCTAACTAGAATGATGATATCAGAAATCCCACTTGTCAGTTCTGTGAGACATGGTAGTTTTTGATTCATGGAAGATTATTGATGTGTCACGGTGGGTCCTATATTTTCAAATGGTTAAAGTATGATAAGATCTCACTGTTGTCGTTATACCGTTGGGACAAGCTACACACTTTTTAAGGTCAGCGGTATAGCGACAACTGTCGATCTTGTCTAAGGATGAGGATCGTTCGATGGGTCCTCTGTGTCATAATTTTTTAATGATGTGGTTGTTTTTGATTGGCTGAGGGTATTGGTGACATGTTAGGGTTGCCAGTGTGTTTGACACCAAGGATGAGGTGGGGTTTTCTGCCTGCTGACATGTCCGACATGGTGTTTCTTGATTTTTTGAAGGTTTTTTAAAGTGAATAGTGGGGCCAAGATTTTTTTAAAAGGTAGCAATCGTCCGATCAAATTGCATCAGCGGTCATCATTATATCTTGAGTTGGTTTTTCTACCAGTTTTGGGTTAGCGCTTTAGCAACGAGGTGGCACTTGTCCCCTCTAGACAGAGTAAGGTTAAGTTATTTATTTCTTCACATGGAATTTTTAAAATGTTCTCATTGGTCGAGAACTAGCTCAAGCAAAAGTAAAGAGGGCTTTTCTGTTTGACTTGCCAACTATTTGATGCACCAAAATGGAGATATATCAACGGTTAGAATTTAAATTTTTGCTTAGTGATGATTTTCACGTACTATGAATACTGAGGCTGCCAATTTTGCAGTAATGGTAGATTTAATGTGTTACGTGCAGATAAGTTGTAAGTAGTTGGAAACACTATACATCATAATTCAACCGTTGTTTCTCTTTACCATTTTCATAAGCTCTCTGGCGAATTAGTTTTCTCTCTCTGGGCGATTTCAAGTGAAGAATTTGCAAGTGCTGGTAGGTCTAATTTTCTAAATTTAAAGAATTTCTTGAGGTCTATGAAGAATTTGTGAAGGATTTTGTGTTGATAATTTTAGGGTTTTTCTTGAGAATTCATATATTGTTTTATAAAGCCCTAGTTTTCAGATGCCACTAAAGAGAAATTTTTCTGGTTAGATAGAGTATATCAAAAGAGGTATTTTTGAAGATGTGATGTAGTTACTCCCACATTTAGATAGCAGGGCAGCTAGGTTAAAAGAGCTAGTTCCAAGAAACGCTAGGGATTCTATTGCAGATAGTCTCCATGATAGGGGGAATTGGATGAGAGATGCCAAGGTGGGAAAGAAGCACAATGGTCTTACTTTGTTTGAATCAGCTTATTCATATAGAAATGCCTGTGCCCCCTTGACTAATATATGTCAATTTGACATTGGGAGATTGATAGTCCCTGGAGTTTTCATGGATGCTGAGCTATTGATTGAAATTGCTAAATGCTACAATCCTGTGACAAAGTGTGTCAAGGACATAATTGGGAAAGACCTGATCAACATCACAGAAGATGAGATTAGGGAGGTTTTTTCATTAAATGATCCTTCTGTCGGGTTAGAAAAGATAGACTTTACAGAATTTACAGAAATTTATGAGGCACAGAGAGATTATTTAAGGGCAAGGCCTCTGAGGCAATTCTTAGATGAAATTGGATCTATGTGTGTTGTCAGGTCAAGCATGCCAAAGCCTTTTAGACTAGATTTGTTCGGTAAGAGAGTGCAGGAGGTCTATAAATCATTGACCTTAATTCTAGGGCATGATGAAGCAACTCATATGCCAGTCCCATACATGTTCATGATGGTACAATCACTACACCCCCAATTAGCATTGATTTTTGATTTTGCATCTCATTTAGCTGATTTAATTCATGAAGGGTTGATGGGAATCAAGGATATGAAGGTTAGTAGGCCTTTTGGGTGGTACTCAATGCTTATGCACATGTTCCTATACAAAGGTGAGCAGTTCTTCAGCTCAACAATAAATATTGTGAAAGAGAGGAATGAAGAAACCCTTCCAGTGCAAATATGGACTACAACCCTATCATGGGACAAAATTGATGCTAGTTATATTGCATTTGATAGGGATTTTGCTTCTCTAGGCTTAGAACTCTTTTGTTTTTTGACAATCCAAGGATCCAAAGAGAGTTGCTAAGATTAATTAGGACAAAGGAGTATAGTCAGGACATCACCATTGTCCATAATTTTGGGGATATAGTTTTATATCTAGTTTCTATAGTTTTCAGAGTATATGGTTGCAAAGTGGCACCATATATTCTACCCTATCAGGTCCCATTGAAGTTAGGATATGCCAAAATCTTGAGGCAGATTGGGGACCTATAGGAGACCACTCTCACTAGAAAGGGAAAGGGAACTTTCTTCCCTGATATAACTATAGCACATCAATATATGATTACTAAAGGAGGATGGGTACATTTGAACAATGTTTTGCCGCCCTATAGATTGACAACAGCAATGGTCAGATGTGTAGATATAGAAGGTTTCCTTTTAGGAGTGTTCAGAGATAAGGTGAGATGTGCTCTTATTGAGCATTAGTTTAATTTTCTAGAAGATGTAATTAGGAATGAGTTTGACCTTCAAACTCAAGAGATCAAGAAAAAAAAATTTGTAATCTATAAGAAGACTCTAGACTTCATTCAGAATTTTGAGAGAGCTTGTGACCCACTGAAAGGCTTTGAGCCATGGGCAAGGAAAGTAGATTCCCTAATGGAACATTTTGAGGGTATCATGCATGCAGTTAATGAAAAAAGGGCTACTATAACCAAGACAGACCCTAAGAGGGCTATGCAGATTTTGAGCCAGCCCAAGTATATAAAATTGACCCCAAGGGGAGTCTATACAATGCGGAGGAGAAGTGTTTACACTGTTCTCATGCCACCACAACAAAGAAGGATATCCCCTCCACTTCAAGAGGGAAAAGACCCATTGATGATCCAGTAGTGCAAGGACCCTCTCCAAAAAGGAAAAAACAAGAAGAGGTAAAGCTAGGAGAGGAAGCTTATTCCCCTTCTCAATCCCCTATCCAGTTAGATGAACATGGGGAAGCAGAACAACTTCTACAGTTGAGAAATGAGGGAAACATTTTTGTTAACAATGATCATTTTTAGGAAGGGATGCTAGAGGCACCTAACGAGGTGGCTATGGATCATTCAATTGAAGAGTTTGAGGGTAAGCAGATGGACCCTATTTTGAAACAAGCAAGTGATTCTTTCCTTGCTAATGACAAGTTTATCAAGACCAGGGCAATCTCCCAATTTCTTTGGAGGATGAAAATAAGTCAATTTAAGGAGATATGTGAAAAGAAGAAAGAGGAGTCCCCTGCTAGGGATATCATAGAAATAGAGAAGGAGACCAAGGTAAAAATGGTCAAACAATTTGAGAAAATTACTCCAGAGGAAGGGAGGGCCATGGTTCATACTGTCGGGGTCTTAATTCTTCCAGAATGGGACATTGCTGATGCAATTCTTTTTGACCAGATGAGAAAGTGCAAAGTGAAAAATCTTGCTGCAATAGAATAGGCCAAACAGGCTACAAAAGGAATTGCTTTCTCTGAAGATCATGCAGCCCTACTGATGTGGTCCTTGAATAGAGATGAAAATAGAGGAAAGAGAGAGGATCTCTCTACATGATATTTAGGCAGTTTATTAGTGCAGAGGGTAGGAGAGACATCTGGTGTAGAGGCATCAAATTTGATTTTGGAGACTACTAAATTCAATGCCAAAGTGACAGAGAAGGATGCCAGAGAGAAAGAAGAGCTTAGGCTCAAATTTGAAATGGTCCTTAAATCTTACAATGAGCTCAAGGTTGAGCTAATTCAGAAGGAGAAATTGATTGCACAGTTGTCAGGGCCCATAGATCATAGGTCTCCTTAGTTGGTGATTTTTGATAAGCTTGTAGTGGCTTCATCTTCAAGCCCAATAATTGAGCTACCACCATCCCCCTACCCAGAGAAAAAATTGGATGCAAGGGTTACTTGGGAGAAGCAAAGATTGATAGAAGAAACAAATAAGTTGAGGGAGATAAGAGTGCAACTTGAGAGAGAAAAGGATGAAAATATAAAGGCCACAACTTTAGTAAACCAAAAGTATGAGGAAAAGAGAACAGATGCAATTATGCAGTTTTCTATTGATTTAAAGCCCTCCATTCTCCATAGTCATGCCGGTAAGTTATATTCATTACTTGAAACTTTGAATAACAAGAAGACGGAATTGTCACCAATTTTGAAGAAGTGGATTGAAAGGTCTCCTAATGTAAAGTTATTTCATATGTTGTCAAAGGGACAAGAAGATCCTGATCCATTTATCAAACCAATACATGAGATTGTCAAGAAAATGGTATAGTATGGGACCATTTTAGATAATTTCATCAGAAAATCAAGCATGTTGAAAGCTTAATTGATGCTTTCAAACTATGAGCTGGTTCCTACAATTTTCATAGATAAAGGAAAATTTAAAGAAGCACATCAATGAAGAGAAGAAATGGACACACTCTTGTTAGAAAGGGTGACTGGTTTAGCATAAGGTTACTCAGATTGAAAATGAGTGGGAACAATTATCAAAGAAAAAGGATGAATTTGTTAGTTTCAAGCTCCCAAGTGAAGAGGTATATGATAGGTGGAGGTATCAATACATACCTCATGTTCAAAAATTTAATACCCCACCAGCTTCCTAGAACGCTTAAAAGTAGTTACTTTTGGGGCCATGAAGGTTGTTGAGATACAAGAGAGCATTCATTGCATAAGGGATATCAAGATGTTGCAGATCAAATTTTTTGAAGAAAGCCAAGGACAACATTGAAGACAAAAAGAAAGGCAACTCATCTGCCAATATCCCAACTGCCTGATCAAAATATCTCATCTATTTCATCAATGTATTTATTTTAAATTTTTGAGGTTGTTGAAAAGGTATTTTAGGTTAGAAATTTTGTAAGCCCTAGAATGATCGGTAGCTTCTTGCATTTCCTTGTATATAAAGGATTTTCCGCGATCATTCTAGGCATTGAGAAGTTTAGGAGTTGAAAAGATAGAAATTTTGAAACCCTAACCCTCAGTTGAGGATTGTAATTTTTATCATTATTATCAAAGAAATAGAGAAGAAGTATAGGTCATTGCTGCTATTTTGCAGGCTCATTATCTAGAATATGATGTATACAACATTCAAGGTTATACTTAATACAAAATCTTAAATCTTTATCTCTCGTTTGAGTTTATTCTGTACATCTTTAAGTCTTTCTGAGATTTATATGTATGTGTCTAGCTTTGAGTTCTGATCTAGGATTGGATTAAATACTGCTCTGAGTGGGATGTATGTTTACTAGATCTATTCAAGGATTTTCTATAAGCAGCAAAGGGTTGGGTTATTTGTATTTATGTTTAGAGGCCTGATATTATCCAAGTAACTTTGTATTCATTCTATCTTTCTGATACTTTTCCCAATGGATAGGGCATTGATCTATTTTTTCCTATCTTTTCTTCATGAGGAATGATTTGAGTCTAGTAATCCCAAAATATTAAATCATTACCAGTTATTTTACTTTTATGTACATTTACTGTTGTTCTATCCAGTGATGGAGAGTCAATGAATAATAGGTTGTTATTTAGTACTTTCTCACTGTTATCTATTGTAAGATCTAGTATTAAGTAACAAACAAAGTTATATTGATTGGATCAGGTGTACCCACCTTGGTTTTGTAGAGCCAAAAGTGAAGAGGGAAGTCTTGTCCGTATAGTTGGTCCAGTTCACTATAGATTTCTCACATTTGGAACTAACCCATCCTTAAGATCAGTCATAGGCATATTGGTATCTCATGGAGTGTAAAATCCTATCTAGGAACCAACAAAATGGTGACTCTACTGGGGACTAGAGATTGTGATCAAGAGCCAATAGTGTAGGGTACAAGTTGAGCTAGACTCCTAACCTACCTATTTCAATCAATGGATATCTCTAAGTTGTAAACATTTGTATACAATAATGCAGGTACAAGTTGAGCTTGACTCCTAGCCTACTTATTGTCAAAACCAGTTAGTTACCTTTGATTACAGAGTTGACTCCTTTCTTTTGCCTACCCTTCCTAATTTATAAAATAATAGGTAATCCCATATATCTTGGGTGGTGACTCTAAAACATCTATGTACCAATGTTTTAATTAATATCACTATATTACCATGAGTTACAAAAATACAAGATCTTGGAGGAAGGAACACCCATAAGAAAGTTTGCAGGGTGAACTTCCTATCACATCTAGATGAGGCCAGGGTAGGAGTGAAAAAAGTGTCAATGACATGTCTATTACCTAGAAACAAAAGGGAAACTCAAGACACGAGGGTCTTTCTCCTCCCGGTCAGGAAGGAAATGCCTCAGAATATGAGGAAGTGGCGGTTGATTTAAGTTTAAACCAATATGAGGATTATTATTCCCCTACAAAGAGGGAGGTTGAAAGATTACCCTACAATAGGAAAATAGTCCCAAATAGATGGCATAGGGGGGAGAGAAGGTCTAGAAGTAAAAGCAGGGGTGGGCAAGACTTTGTTCCTCCTTTCACCTTTGGTTCATCATTGCCCCAAGGCCTTCATGAGTCCCAGGATCAACAAGAAGAGCCCCAAGCACAACAAGCTAAGTCTGAAATGACTTTGCCTGATTCTGAGGAAATATTTGAGGAAGTATATGAATTGGAAAGAAGAATTCATGAACAAGTAGCCATTAGGCAGAAGAGAGAAAATTAAAAGGAAGAGAAGGTTAGACATGCTATGATAAGGGCTGACCAATTAAGAAGGCAACTATTAGATTTAGAGGCTATAAATTATGTTCCCATTCCTGAACAGAAAAATGAGCTGCCTGTTGTCCATCAGACTTTTGAAACAAGGGATCAAAAGGATAAGGGAAAGCAGAAGGCAGTGGGCATTTCAATTAAAGAGCCTCTAGTCCCAAAAATTTCCATAGATTCCAATCTAAGATTGGAGGCAGACCTTGAAAAGGCCAAAAGGGAATAGGAAATGCTAGCTAAGGAACTTGAAAAGGTAGAATTAGAAGCTGCCACATTAGAAATGAAAAGGAAGATTGATTTTCTTAGAAGGTCTGCAGGACCCACAAATTTTTCTAGTTCTACTATGACATAAGGAGAAAATGTCACAAATTTAGCAAATTAGATAGCCAATGTTCCCCCACCATGTGGACTTAAAATTCCTGCCACTACAAATACTAATGCTTCCACATCTCAGGGTGCTAGTATTTTTAACACAAGTGTTGTACATGAAAGATGTAAACAATTGGTTTTCACTAGCATCCCTGGGTATCCTAATCGTATCCCTGAAGAGATTAGGAAGAAGCTCCCTAAGTTTACTGGAAGTAATGTTGTTACTTGTGAAGAGCACTTAAAATTTTTTATTGATGTGATTGATGATTATAACATTGTGCCAGATGATGTTATAATGAATTTATTTGTACAATCTCTAACAAAGGATTCAAGGGATTGGTTTAGGGCTTTTCCACATTGTAGCATAGGATCATGGGATTAGCTTAGACATTTTTTCAAAGAATAGTATGGTGACAAAACTCATGAAGGTTTTATGCTAAATGAATTCAATAACATAAAAAAGAATTTCAATGAGGATGTTGTTGAGTTTAATGTTAGATTCCAAAAGGCCATGCATAAGCTCCTCCAAGTTATCAGACTAGATGATAGGGTGTTCCTTGTCACATATTTAAATGCTTTTGACTCAAAGATGGGTTACCTTTTGAGGGACAAAAATCCAAGGAATCTTGTTGAAGCTTACAAGCGAGCTGTGAACATAGAGAGCAACTGAAGAATCTCAAGAAAGTTGGGAAGAAGGGAAGATGAAAAATCACCATTGTTGAATAGAAAGGATCCAAGAAAACCTCAAGGTGTTAAACCTAAGGATGATGAAAGCCTAAAGAAAATTTTAAAAGAAATAAAATATCTAAAACCTAGTGAAAACAAAAGTAATAAAGCTACAAGAGGAGATAAGCCTCCATTTAACAACTTCAACAAATTACCAAGAATATAGAATTACCCATATAATACTCAGTGGAAATATGGGAAGCCTATCCTTCTTGATAAAAGGGATAAGCCAAATGATATGACCCCTGATCCATTGCAGAGAAACTCAATGAATGTGGTGGAAGAGGTCCCATGGTGTATTGCTTGCCAGTCTCCACATGATCCTAATTATTGTGCCATATCTCAGAATGTCTATTCACAAGAAGAGCAAGAATATAATGAGGACCAGCCTTATGATGATCAGGGGTGTGGGATGATTTCTTCCCATGTATGGGATGAAATTGATTCTACTGAAGAGGATGAAAATCAAGATTTTGTTAATTCTCAGGCTAGAATTGAATCATACCATCAACAAGTTTTTTTAGATGAGGATAGTGAACCTGAAAATATCCAATGCAGTGTTGTGAGGAGTAAAGAAACAATTTTTTTGAGTAGGCCATCTGATGAAGAAATTACCTTGAGAATAGTGGATATGGTTACTCAAGCTAAATCAAATTATAATTTGAAAAATAGGGTGGTTACTAGTCCAAATCAAAGGCCTACTGGAATTTTTATCAAGAAATAGACAAAGATGTAAAAAAATCATAGGATAAGCCCAAGGATGCTAATGCTATTGATAAGGTCAAAGTAAAGAAAAACACTAAACCTAAAATTGTTTATAAGGTGAAATCTAAGCCCACGGCTGATGTTTTTCTAGTTCAGCAAAAAGAGAATGAAGCTCATAACAAAAAAACTACAAACATATCCATCCAGGATGCTGATAAAGAGATTGCAAATTCAAAACCTGATGTTTTTGATTCAAAATATGTTTGAATTGATATGAGCAAACTATTGTCTCAGATTACTGGTAAAGTTCCATTATTAGAGATGATGAGAATAGAAGAACATAAGGAGAAGGCCCTAAATTGGGTAAATGGTGTGGTATCTGTGGACCCTCAGAAAATAGAGGGAATTGAGAAACAAATAGAAACTATGAATGATGAAGATGCAAATTATAGTGAGGAGATTGTTTCTAAAATTCCTCAAATTTATTTGGATGCAAATGTTGTTAGCACTACAACAGGGACAGTTGATCCTTTTTTCTTGACTCTGGAGATAAATGGAAAGTTGCTAAAAAATTGCATGATCGATTCTGGAGCATCAAATACTGTTATGCCTATTGAGGTTATGAAATCTTTGGGATTGAAGGTGGATACACCTCATGGTAGATGCCAAGCAATGGATTCAAGAGAAGTACCAGTTATTGGTACTATCAAGGCCCTCCCTTACAAATTAGCTGCATAGCCCAATACACTATTGACCATGAGTGTCTTGGTAGTGGATATTCCTCCCCAGTATGGGATGTTTCTATTAAGAAAGTGGAGTGCTTCTATGGGAGGCAACATACAACATGACTTGTCATTTTCCACTTTTAATTTGGAAGGATAGAGTATCAAGGTCACTAGGGAATCTAGAACTCCACATATGATTGAAGAAGAAGAGGATAACATGAATTATTTCCTTGATACAGACATTAATGCTTTCAAAGTTCAAGATAAGGAGGTACAAAGGGACGATGATCTAATCCACAAGTTAGAAAATCAAGAAGGATGGATTGACCTTGATGGCCTATGGGCCATGTATTTTGATGGAGCAAATAGCAAGGAGGGGTCTAGAGCTGGAATATTGCTTATATCTTCGAATGGTAAAAATTTCAAATTCTCCTTTTCTTTTCTATTTTCATGCACAAATAATGTTGTAGAATATGAGGCTCTATTAATAGGCTTAAGACTAACATCAAGGCATGGCATAAAATTTTTGAAAGTAATAGGGGATTCTGAATTAGTTGTCTCCCAAGTTAGATCAATGTATACTTCAAAAAATCAGAGATTAAAGCAGTATAGGAATGCAGTGTGGGATGAGATTGAAAGTTTTAATGCTTTTAATATTTATTGGATGGAAAGAGGTCAGAATAGAATGATAGATTTATTGGCTAATATAGCCCTTAGACTAGATGATGTAACATTTGCAGATGTTTCTAAAATAGAGGTACAAGCCAGGCCTTCTATACCTGACAATCTAGATAATTGGCAAGTTTTCTCTGATGACTAGGACATATTAAGGTTTCTCCATTGTGAATCTCATTTTGGTGATAAAGAAATGGATTTCAATGCTTTTTTTGGTACAGTGGATGGTAAAAAGGTTATCTTTAGGAAGGAAGTTTTACAATTGAAATCAAACAGAGTTCCTAAAGGGTTAGTTTCTCTTGAAAGAGCATTTGATAATAAAGACAAGGCATTATCTGCTAATACTGATAAAATCAATTAACTTGAAGAAATAAATTTAGGAACAAAATTTGTTCCTAACATAGTTTATATTGGCAAGTGTCTATCCCCAAGAATTAGGAAAAGTTTGATTGACTTGCTCAGGAAATTCAGGCATGTTTTTGCCTGGTCCTATGAAGATCTTAAAGCCTATAGAGAGGACCTTTTCCAACATGAAATTCCACTCAGAGAAGGCACAAGGCCTTTTAGACAAAAGTTGAGACCTGTTAACCCTACCCTGGCCCCTAAAATGTAGGGTGAACTCAAAAAGATGATGTATGATGGAATTGTTATACACTGAGTTTTACACCTTATCTCAAGCTCTCTTAGTCTTGATAACCCATTATAACATGGGAATCATCTCAAGGTTGTGGGACCTATGCTAACTGAGATGAAACCTCCAAGTTCTAGGCTGGTTCCTCTTGGATTATTACCCTGATTTGCTTCTTAACAGGAAAGTAAAATTTTGAGGGGAAAGGGTTACAAGGAGTGCATCAAAGGGAAATAACTTGAAAGAAAACTGCCTACTAGGTGATGCATCGAAACTAGGGTATGAATTGTAGTATAAATGATGAAACTAGTACACAATCCTAGGTCTCAGAGATTACAACTCAGTGAATAGGCTTGCATAAATATTTTATAGAGGGGTCTGCAGTAAAGGGATACTATGCAGGGAAAAGTAATTTCTCAAGGCAGTAGTACTCCTAAAGAGTCAAACACAGACTATAACCTGCAGACAAACATTCATCTCTGCAATTGGCTATAGGAATGAGATAGATTGCTAGGGTTGAAAGTATACCCACAAAAGCATTTGAATCAGATCATTCAAAAACATACACATGAATTGTAGAAAGAAAGAGGAATCAAGAAAAACCTAAGAGTTACTGAACATGCATATACTGAATTCAATAAGAGATGATCCACATAAGAAAGCATAAGGATAGGAGAATGTCACAAGATGCTTTGTAATATCTAAATAATCAATGGGAATTAGAACTGTAGAAAGCCAAAGGGGAAAAAATGCCACAAATTGCAATCTGAGAAAGAAACTTTCTTTTTTTTTACAATTTCTAGATCCTCAACTTAAAAGCTCCAAAAAAAAATTATATACACCTCTGTACATAGGCAAGAATAAAAAATATCCGAATAGGGTTACATAAATCTGCATAAAATAATCCAAACCTAAACCGGCCACTTTTGATCATAAATATTTCTCTAAAAAATCTATGCCAATCCAATTGATATGATCCATGCATCCATCTCTATAATGAGTCTATAAAAATCAAGCCGCCATGATCCATCTACCTCCCTATAAGTCCACCGAGCCATCAAAGCTCACAATCTGATCAGATACTAGAAAGGACCAAAAGATGACTGTCTAAATCTCTACAAATTCTTCCAACTACAACCACCTTTGAAATCATCAATTTTTTACCTACCCGCACTTGCAACATCCCCCTCAGAAGAAAGCTTGTGAAAAACTAGCCACACCGCTTTGAAATAACATTGGTTGCATGATCGCATGAGCCAAAAAGGCTTCATGTGATCATGTGACAAGCCTCTTAGAATCTATCACCGCTACGCAAGACACCTACAAATTAAACACTGGAAAAACTCAGGCTCGGGATCCATTTGCAATCTTAACCCTAGTTTCACCTAGTGACCACGTGAAACCTCTAACTACGTAACCGTGAAAGATGGCTCCACCGCTCGAATTGAACATTGGTCGCATGATCACATGAGCCAAAAGGGCTTCATGTGGTCACGTGACTAATGATTTAAAATCTGTGTCTTCTACCACATAAGACATGTGGGCCCACAAGACTTGTCACCTACACCACATGGACCCACTGAAAAGTCTTGTCATTACCCAGCCAGCCACTAGGAAGCGGACATGCCACCACCTAGGTCCCACCATGGAGGCTTGAAGACCTTGTTGAATGTTGACCATTTGTCGCTTGATCGCATGTGGCTAGGAAGGCCTATGTAATCATGCGACCAACTTTGTGAGGTTAACTACCGACCCACTGAGATTCTAAATCTAATGGCGGGCGCAAGATCTCATGGGGTCGAAAGATCCCATGAGATCTTATGACCACCATAGATCTCCTTTGTTTGCCTCATTGGGCCCCACTGATCAGGGTTGCATGCTTGTGAAAAATGCTGCCATCAGGGATGAAGAACTACGAAGATGCGAAGGCTGAAAACAACTAAGGCTTTCACTTGAAGGTCGAAAACATCCTGGGTTTTCAGAGTGGAGGTCGAAAACATAGAGGGTTTTCGACACTGAACATTTTTTTTTTTTTTGAAACTTTGTGGCTTGAGTGTGTCTTGCAACATTAAAACTTGAAAATCTCTGAGGGCATTGTGATTTAGCACATGCGATCTAAACTGGGGGTTGACAATACATTGAAGAACATAAGGTCAAGGGTGCAAAGCATGAAACTTGGTGGATCGACTTTGCACAATGAAAATAGGATTGTGGCCAAAATTGAATGATACAAAATTTTGGGCAACATTTTGGCGACCTCTGTGGGATGTTAGCCTACTAGACATTGGACCAGTGGCCTTGAAGCAGTCCATTTGGCATGGAGTCATCTCAGGAACACAAAAACTTCGACAAGGAGACAAAAAACTATGCTCGAGCACTTCTTGGAAAGCAAGAAACTAACCTAGAAAGTAGGGAAAGAAAGAAAGAAACATATTTACAAGAATTTACAAGGACTTACAAAGAGGTATTAACCTCAAAGAAAGGCTTCAAGTGGAAACCATTCACTGAGATTAGCAGGGCATCTCCTTCAAGAGTTGAAAGCTGAAAAGTGTTAGATCCTCTGCACTCTGTTATAACAAATGGTCCACGCCAAAAGGAATCAAACTTTGTGTGCTTGCTAGGTTTTGAACTGAACTCATCCCATTTGAGAACTACATCTCCAACCTTGAATTTTCTGACCCTGGCTCTTTTATCAAAGCTTCTTTTAGTATGATCTTGATGAAATTCCATATCTTTCATTGCTTTGTCCCTAATTTCTTCTAATCCCATCAACTGAGCATACCTGACCTGCAAGGGATCACTTTCTTCGAATAGGGCATACTGAGTGGCTAAGTCCAAAACTGGTAGTTCAGTTGAAATAGATAACTTAGCCTCCTTGCCATACACCAACATGTATGGGGAATTACCAACAATTTTCTTTGGGGTAATTCTGTCTAACCACAAGGTAGACTTCAATTTAGTATGCCGGTCCCTTTGATTATCTTGCAGAGTCTTTTTGATTATCCTAATCAGGTTCTTATTTGTGGATTTTGCTAAGCCATTTCCCTGAGGATAATAATTTGAACTTGTATTCAAATAGATGCCATTCTTGACTACCCACTCTGAGACTTTGAGGCCTGTGAATACCAATGCATTATCTGAAACTATAGAATCTGGAATGCCGAATCTATGAATTATGTCATCATAAAAACTTAAAATAGCATTCTCATTAGCTTCCTTTAAAGCAACTACCTCTATCCACCTAGTGAAATAATCAGTTCTAGTGATTATCCACTTGTGTCCTACACTAGACGGAGGGTTAATCATTCCTATGAAATCTGTACCCCACTTCATGAAAGGTTGATCTACTTTGATTGGTTGAAGGGGCAGAGCAACAAGCCTCTCTTTGCCTGAAAACATAGCACACTTGAGGCAATTCCTAACATAATCATGACTATCCTTAAAGATGGATGGCCAATAGTATCCAGCCCTCATGATTTAATAAGCAGTAGTCCTAGGAGAAAAGTGGCCACTAGAGGGACCATCATGAAATTCAAATAGGACCTCACCTACCTTTTCTTAATCAATGCATCTTAAAAGGACACCATTGTGATCCTTTCTAAAAAGAACATTATCTATCAGCACAAAAGGAACATATTGCAATCTATAATACCTCCTTTTTACTGAATCCAAACCTATAGGACATTGTCCTATTTTCAAGTAATTAATCATGTTGGACAATGAGCTTGTTGCCTTATCTTGCTCTTCAGTAGAATGCACCACCAAAGATGCATCCATGTATTCCAATTTCTTTGAACTTTCATCCTCTTCCAGATGCTCACAAAGACCTCTTCCTCTAACCAACTTGGTAGTTTGAATATCTATGTCATATTCCTTCACCTTAGTGATCCAACTAGCTCTTTTCTCATTAAGGTCTTTGGAAAGCAAAAATTCCTTGACACTTGGATGAGTAACCATCAAATGCACCTTGCTATGGGTCAAAAAATGTCTAAATTTTTTGAGGCTCTTTACCATAGCAAGTACATGTTTCTCTACAAGGAGTACCTTTGTTCATACTCTTCTAAACCTTTTCTAAAGAAAGCAATAGGTTGTTCCAATCCTTCAACATTCTCTTTGGTCAACATTGCATATATAGCATCCGAACCTTCATAAGCATAAAGAATAAAATCCTTATTGAAATTTGGGTTTAACAGGGCAGGAGCTTCTGTTAAGGCTTCTTTAATAGCTTGGAAGTTAACTTTTCCCTCTTTAGTCCAACTAAAAGCTAAACCTTTCTTCAACATGGTTGTCAAAGGCTTGAGTAAATCTGCAATGTTAGGCAAGAATCTCCTAACAAAATTTATCTTCCCTATGAAAGATTGGAGACCTTTCTTGTGATGTGGTAATGGTAGTTCCAAGATGGCTGCAATTCTCTCAGGATCCACTGTAATTCCTTCTTTGGATACTACATATCCCAATAGTTTTCCTTCATGAACTACAAACACACACTTCTTGGGATTAAGGGATATCCTAAATTCTTTGCATCTTTCAAAAATCCACCTTAGATGTCTGATGTGGTCTACTACATGCTTTGAGTAGATAGTTATGTCATCTAGGTAGACCAACACAAACTTGTACATGAGGCTTTTAAAGGCCATATTCATTGCCTTTTGAAATGTAGCTCCTACATTTGACAAATCAAAGGGAATCTTTTGATATGCCATGGTTCCCCACTTGGTTGTAAATGCAATCTTATATTGATCCTCTTCTTTTACTAAGATCTGATTATATCCTGAATAGCCATCCAATAATGAAAATCTCTCAGATCCAGAGACACATTGTAGAATTTGCTCCATAGAGGGTAGTGGATTGTGGTCTTTTAATGAGGCTCTGTTCAAACCCCTAAAGTCAACACATAACCTCAACTCCCCATTCTTCTTCCTAACTGGAACAAGGTTGGAAACCCAACTAGTATGCTTAATGGGGTAGATGATACCACTTTCTATTAGTTTGAGTACTTCCTTGTGCATGAGTGGTTCAAGCTTGGGATTAACGAGCCTTTGCTTTTGCCTTACTAGTTTAGCATTAGGCTCCAACTCAATAGTGTGCTAAGCAAGGGTAGGATCAAAACCTTTGAGATCTTCATATTGCCAAGAAAAAACATCATTGAATTCCTTGAATAATTATGTGTAAGCTTGCTTTTCCAATTCAGTATTTACCTTTCCAAATTGTAAGCTCTTGCCTGGTTCCAACTCTAATTCAACACAATGTTCTTATTGAACTACTAGTCCAGCTTTGTTCTTCTTGACTTCATCATCCTTGTTGAAGACAACTTCTAAAGTTATAAGACCTCTAGGCATCTTATTAGATCTAAGTTGTATCACTTGATCACCATAGTTTTGTGATAACCTCTTTTGATTATGCCTTGAAAAGACATCTTCTTCAAACAAGAATTGTAGAATTTGTTCATCATTGTCAAACACTTGCCAATTGACATTGTTATCAGGAATAGATGGTCTGACAATCACTTTGATATGCTGTTGATCTGCATCTTTTGAAATGCTATTGGGGATGTCAAATTGAGATCCAATAGCAGCTAACCTATCCGCATTTTGATTTAACCTTCTAGGGATAGCAACAATATTGAAAGCATGGAAATCTTTAGTTGCATCTGAAACTCTATGTTTGTATAATTTCAAAGTGTCATTTTTGGTTGCACTTATCCCTCTTACTTGGATGACAACAAGTTCATTATCACCATAAACTTTCAAGGCCTTAAGCCCTCTTTTTCTAGCCCATTCTAGTCCATTGAGTAGACTTTCATATTCTGCAGTGTTACTGGTGTAGGAAAAAATGAATCTAAAGGAAGTATAATACCTTTCTCCTTTTGGGGACACTAGCATAGTACCACCACCAGAACCATGTCTGCTTCTAGCTCCATCAAAGTATAGTTCCCAAACCTGACTGTTCTGATCTTCTGAGTCAGCATCCTTGAAAAGGTTGGGCTCTATAGCATCATTTTCTTGTAACAAGTAGTTTCCCAAACCAGCATTCCAAACAACATGTTCTGATTCTCTTTCATCCAAGAAAATATCAGGGATATCTCCTATCTTAGTGCTTGTTTCACTAAAGGTTTGGAAATCACTGTTATCAAATATGGGGCAGTTTACATTGATTGCATTAGACACATAAGGTTCTACATGGTGTGCTGTCAATTTTTCTAACTTAATGGTAACCTTGGTACCATATCTTGTGTGAAATAACATGTTAGACCAATCAGAAGATAGATAACCACCTATCTTGGCTGTGAATTCTCTTGATAAACATATAGCAAACAATGCAGGGAGATCTATGATATATATGTCAAGGAGGATGGAAACATTAGGACTAGAATGTAAGATCAGACTGGTATCTTTAGCCACACCTATAGTATTGACTAAGGATCCGTCAAGTTGGGTGACATTCTTTCGGAAGGGTTCATATTTCATTCTTAATTGGTCTGCCACTTTCTTGGGCATTATAGTACTAGTAGCCCCACTATCTACCATGCAATTATGTACTGGAGAATCTCCAATAATTAAAGATACATTAAAGGAAAGAGGCTTTGAATTCCTACCTTGCATGGCATTGGCTTTGGAGTTGCTACTTGGAGCCTATTTTTCTTGATCAGTGTTAACCAACACTGGCTTTGTAGTTTCTTTTGCAGGTTGAGGAGTTGTTGCTTCTGACATAGCCTTCTTCAAAATCTCATGTTGTCCTGGAATACACAAAGAGTCCCACATTGACATGGTGACACTCACCTTCTTCATGCTATCTACAATGTTATAAGGTGCCACAGTGTGTATCTTTTGTTGTGCCTTTACTATGATGGGCTCTACCTCCTTTGGAACTTGGCCTTCTTTGCTTGTGATGACAGGAACCTCTTTAGATGTGGCAGGGGCAGCTTGTTGTAGTGGCTCTACAGATGTAGTAGCTTGGGTACCAGAATCTGCTTTCTCCATGTCTTGGGCTCTCCTCTTTTCTCTTGTGTAGGAAACAAACGTAGCTTCATCATTGACTCCATTGAAGTCTAGTTGCTCCCAATTGAAGAGAGTAGTCTCATTCTCTTGTGTTTCTTGTTGAGGAATTGCCCCACTGGATGAAGGCTCTAATTGAGTATATGAGGCACTTTAGGCCATCAAAGCTTGATTCATTAATCCATTTGAACATGTAGCTTGATTGTGAGGCTGATTGCAAGGGGAACACCATTCATAATCCATAGCCATATTATTTTGGCTAGGAACCATATCCCTCACTGGATTTGTAGAATTGAGAGGTGCAGGGTTATATGGTTGAAATGGTCTCTAATTGAAATTTTTCCTTTTCCCTTGATAGCCTCCTTGGTATGGTGGCCTATTTTGTTGATAAGGCTGTCCTTGATTTTGGTATTGTTGATTAGGACCTTGGCCTTGTTGTTGGAAGGGTGTCCTGATGCCTTGATTTTGTTTCTTCAAATTTATGACCTCTTTGGTTAGAGTCTACATCAAGTTTGTCATTTCCTGCATACTAGTTTACTGACTACTCTTCATCTCTTACGGCTCTTGAGAGAAATTTGTTGTTAACTCTTGACCACTAGTGCTAGATTGAGGTACAGATATTGTGGGAATAGGGGTAAATGGGGGTACTTGTGCAGGTGCAATGGGTTGGAGACTAGGGAAGATAGGCATGGGAGGTCTTCTTTGTATCATGCTTGCCTGGATCAAACAATTTTCAGCCCTGACAGCAGTGTCAAATGCTTGGGGTAAAGTGGTACCACCCATAGACTAGATCATGACATAAATTTGTTTATTTAGACTTTGCAAGTAGTACAAGAAGGCATGGTCAGCTGATGGCCTTACAGAGACTGGGATTCTATTCCATGTCTTAAGGAACCTACTATTGTAATCTGTCATTTGTTCTTGAGGGTCTCTCTTAATGGTTGATAACTGCTCAACCAAAGACAAATTATCTAATTTATCCTCAAAATGTTTACTTAATGCATCCCCTAATTCATCCCATGAAGTGATAGAACCAACAGTTAAATTTCTAAACCACTCTAGAGCCTTACCTTTCAGAGATGCTACTAATAATTTGGTGGCCATATCCTCTTGTGTAATGTTGTGTATGCTACAGATGATGGTCACATCTCTTATGTGCTCAAAGGCTGTAGTCTATCCTTCACCTATGAAATCAGGTAGACTCTTTAATGCCACCAAGGGCACATCATGATTCACTATAAAATTTAATGGACTCCCTTGATTGAAAGGTGAAAAGGCAAAATTTCTAGCCATTGTATGAGCTAGAATCTAAAGATTAACAACTATATGAGCTGTATTTGCTGCTGGATTTAAATCTTCTTCTAGATCTTGGGTTAGAGATCTGCCTCTTCTTCTAGAATGAAAGGGAGAAGGTCTCCTTTCTGATGTATCAGGAGGTGTAGATTGAACTCTCCTTGTAGGGGATGTTCTTTGAGTTGACCTACTTTTGTGACTTCTTCTTGAGGGAAACTCTAAAAAAATGGTGGGTTTTGAGCTTCAAGTCTCAATATTTCTCATAAGCCTTAAACAAGGCTGGCCTAAAACTTTGAAACCAGTGGAGTCACCAGATATATTTGGTAAAGCAACCTCTAAAGGTCTGTATTATGAAAATTGCATATTAGAGATGACATAACTTTAACAAATGAACTTCTTTTATGGTCCCACCGGGCATACCAAAAATTGTTATACACTGAGTTTTGCACCTTGTCTCAAGCTCTCTTAGTCTTGATAACCCAGTATAACATGGGAATCATCTCAAGGTTGTGGGACCTATGCTAACTAAGATGAAACCTCCAGGTTCTAGGCTGGTTCCTCTTAGATTATCACCCTGATTTGCTTCTTAACAGGAAAGTAAAACTTTGAGGGGAAAGGGTTAGAAGGAGTGCATGAAAGGGAAATAGCTTGAAAGAAAACTACCTACTAGGTGATGCATTGAAACTAGGGTATGAATTGCAATATAAAGGATGAAACCAGTACACAATCCTAGGTCTCAAAGATTACAACTCAGTGAATAGGCCTGCATAAATATTTTATAGAGGGGTCTGCAATAAAGGAATACTATGCAGGGAAAAGGAATTTCTCAAGGTAGTAGTACTCCTAAAGAGTCAGACATAGACTATAACCTACAGGAAAACATTCATCTCTGTAATTGGGTATAGGAATGAGATAGATTGCCAGTGGTGAAAGTATACCCACAAAAGCATTCGAATCAGATCATTCACAAGCATACACATGAATTGCAGAAAGAAAGAGGAATCAAGAAAAACCTAAGAGTTACTGAACATGCATATACTGAATTCAATAAGAGATAATCCACATAAGAAAGCATAAGGATAGGAGAATGTTACAAGATGCTTTGAAATATTTGAATAATCAATGGGAATTACAATTGTAGAAAGCCAAAGGGGCAAAAATGCCACAAATTGCTCTCTGAGAAAGAAACTTTCTTTTTTTTATAATTGCTAGATCCTCAGCTCAAAAGCTCCAAAAAAAAATTCTATACACCTCTACACATAGGTAGGAATAAAAAAATATCTGAATAGGGTTACATAAATCTACATAAAATAATCCAACCCTAAACTGATCACTTCTGATCATAAATGTTTCTCTAAAAATATCTATGCCAATCCAATTGATATGATCCATGCATCCATCTCTGTAATGAGGCTATAAAAATCAGGCCGCCATGATCCATCTACCTCCTTGTAAGTGCACTGAGCCATCAAAGCTCACAATCTGATCAGATACTAGAAAGGACCAAAAGATGGCTGTCTAAATCTCTACAAATTCTCCCAATTGCAACTGCCTCTAAAATCATCAATTTTTTACCTACCCGCACTTGCAACATCCCCCTCAGAAGAAAGCCCACAAAAAATTGGTTGCACCACTTTGAAATAACATTGGTCACATGATCGCATGAGCCAAAAAGGCTTCATGCAATCATGTGACAAGCCTCTTAGAATCTGTCACCGCTACACAAGACACCTAAAAATTAAACACTGGCAAAACTCAAGCTTGGGATCCATCTGCAATCTTAACCCTGGTTTCACCCAGTGACCACATGAAACCTCTAACTGGGAAACTATGAAAGATGGTTGCACCGCTCGAATTGAACGTTGGTCGCATGATCACATGAGCCAAAAAGGCTTCATTCAATCACATGACTAACGATTTAAAATCCATGTCTACTGCCACATAAGACATCTGGGCCCGCAAGAATTGTCACCTGCACCACATGGACCGACCGGAAAGTCCTGTCATTACCCAGCCAGCTGCTGGGAAGTGGACACGCCACCACCCAAGGTCCCACCATGGAGGCTTGAAGACCTTGTTGACTGTTGACCATTTGTCGCATGATCGCATGCGGCTAGGAAGGCCTATGCAATCATGCAACCAACTGCATGATGTTAACTACCGACCTACCGAGATTCTAAATCTAATGGCGGGTGCAAGATCTCATGGGGTCAGAAGATCCCATGAGATCTTACGACCACCGTAGATCTCCTTTGTTTGCCTCGCTGGGCCCTACTGATCAGGGTTGCACACTTGTGAAAAATGCTACCATCAAGGAAGAAGAATCGTGAAGATGTGAAGGCTGAAAACAACTGAGGCTTTTGCTTGAAGGTCGAAAACATCCTGGGCTTTCAGAGCGGAGGTCGAAAACATAGAGGGTTTTCGACACTGAAATTTTTTTTTTTTTTGAAACTCTGTAGCCTAAGTGTTTCCTGCAACATTAAAACTTGAAAATCTCTAAGGGCCTTGTGATTTAGCATGTGCAATCTGAACTGGGGGCTGACAATACATTGAAGAACATAAGGTCACGGGTGCAAAGCATGAAACCTGGTGGATCGAATTCACACAATGAAAACAAGATTGTGGCCAAAATTGAATGATACAAAATTTTGGGCAATAGGAATAATCAAGCCTATTAGACATTCCACTTGGGTTTCAAATTTGGTGCCTATTAGAAAGAAAAATGGTGATATTAGGTTATGTGTAGATTTTAGGAATCTTAACATAAACTCTCTGAAGGATAAATATGGATTGCCAAATATGGAGAACATGTTACAAAAGGTCATTGGATCAGAAATAATGTCTATGATGGATGGATTTTCTGGTTACAACCAAGTTATGATTAAGGACACAGAGCAATTTAAAACTGCATTCACAACCCCATGGGGGACATATGTTTATGTAAGAATGCCTTTTGGGTTGACTAATGTTGGCATCACTTTTCAAAGGGTTATGGATGTGGCCTTTGTAGATTTCATTGATAGATTTATGGTGGTGTATCAAGATGACTTGACAACTTTCTCAGCCAAGGAGGAACAACATTGCCAACATTTAGAGAAAATTTTCATTAGAGATTTAGAGTATGGGGTTTCTTTGAACCCAAAGAAGTATGATTTTGGTGTGGTAGAAGGAAAGCTTTTAGGACATATTGTTTCAAAGAATGGGGTGAGGATAGATCCTAAAAGGGTGCAAGCTATTGATAAATTATCTTTGCCAAAGAACATCAAAGGGATTTAGTCTTTTCTAGGACAAGTGAATTTTTTAAGCAGGTTTATCACAAACTTTGCAAAAATCAGTATTCCTATATCAAGAATGTTGAAGAAAGGAGAAAAGGTTGAGTGGAACATGGAAGCAATATAGGCCTTTAATGATATCAAAAAATCCATAAAGCATGCCCCTGTCTTAAAGACACCAGACTATAGTAAACCAATGCAGATTTTCTCTTTTGCATCTACCCATACCATTGCTGCAGTATTGTTACAGAAAAATGCTAAGGGTTTTGAACAACCTATTTCTTTTTTCAGAAAAACTTTGCAGGCAGCAGAATTGAACTTTGATATTATTGAAAAGCAAGCTTATGCTTTAGTAAAGGCTATTAAAACATTCAGATGTTATTTGGTGGGAGCCATAGTGGTTGCCTATGTTCCAAGTGTTGCACTCAAAGACATTTTAGTCCAACATGAGGTTTCAAGAAGAAGATGTAGGTGGATTAATAGGATTCAAGAGTTTAATATTGATATTCACATTAAAAAGTTGGTAAGAGGATTGGGTTTAGCAAAGTTGATGTCCCAAAGTAATCTAAATGCAAATTAGATAAACATGTTGGAAGAGGATCAGAGACCTTTTATATGTAACATGGATTGTTGTGAGTGGTACAAGGACGTTGTCAATTATTTGCAAAAGATGGTCTTACCCCCTGAATTGGATGACAAAAAGAAAAGAACTATTAAGCTTCAATCTACAAGGTATGCAATTATAAATGGTGAGTTATGGTGGAGGAGTAATGAGGGTGTCTTTCTTAGATGTGTGGATCAAGATAAGGCTAAACTTCTGATCAATGAAATGCATAATGGGATTTGTGGGGGACACTATATGGTGAAGGCAACAGCCCATAAGATCATTAGGTTAGGATTTTGGTGGCCTTCACTTTTCAAAGATACTCATTAGTTTGTTAAAAGGTGTGATCCTTGTCAAAGATTCACTGGAAAATTAAAATTTGGTGGAAATTTTCCTCTCAAACCTGTTTCTGTTCAGGCTCCTTTCCAAAAATGGGGTATGGATTTTATTGGTGAAATTCCTAATAAATCCGGTGGTGGACACTCTTATATCCTAGTAGAAATAGATTATTTCACCAAGTGGGTTGAGGTAATCCCTACAAGAAGAGAAACTAGCAAAGTGGTGATAGATTTTATGATGCAAAATATCCTGACAAGATTTAGTTTCCCAGAATCCATAGTTGTGGATAATGCAATGTGTTTTAGGTCTGATGAGTTTGTTGATTTCTATCAAAATAATGGTATAAAAATCTCATATTCATCTCCATATCATCCACAGGGTAATGGCCAGGCATAATCTAGTAATAAGAGTTTGGTCAAAATTTTGAAAAGAGTCCTAGATAAAAATAAGAAAGCCTGGGATTCCAAGTTGTTGCAAGACTTATGGGATGACAGGGTTACAATTAAGAAAGAAATAGGGTGTGCCCCTTTTGACTTAGTATATGGGATCAATGCAAGATTTCCCCAAAATAATTTGTTATAGATGTACTAGTTCATTCAGGCATATGATGATGATGTGGAGGAATATATGACAGTCAGAATGAATGACCTAATTCAACTCAATGAGGTAAGAAATGAAGCATATGATAAGAATGAGAGGATGCAAGCCCAATGTAAAGTCCTGTATGATAGAAGGACAACTTAAAGAAGTTTTACAGAAGGAGACATGGTCTTGATGTGGAATGGAAGACTAGAAGATAAAGGAAAGCATGGGAAATTTGATCCCATTTGGTTACAAACATATATCATTGAAAATAAATGGGGAACAAATTGTTTTCTTTTGAAGAGTTTAACAAGAGAGCTCATGGAATTGCCAGTTCATGGTCAATTGTTGAAATTTTATTTCTCATAAAAGTTTTTGAGTTGTTGTACAGGTATGGTTTTGAGGTTTTTGTGTATAGTTCCCTATTTTTCCAGTCTAAATTTTGTTTTGGTCTGCTTTCCAGGAGATTCTAGTTTCTCATTGTATCTGCAAGAGATACACATCCCCAAGCATGAGTCACCATTATTACGGTTATAAATTTGTCTAGCTCCATGCTAATATTTTTGAAAATAATCCTATTTGAGGGTCTGAGGGTTAGTCTTCATGCTAGAAAAACCAAGGTTTTAATGAGAGCCCTAGTTGAGCTGTGACTTTGTTATATTTTAGTGTTACCTTTTTTTTGGTTCACTAAAATCTCTAAATGAGCATGTGTTAATTTAACCCCCTTTATTTATCACTTCATGTGTTGAGTAGTTAGGTTGTGATATCAGGACCCTTTTTAATATTTTCCACAAAGCCTAAGTCTCCAATTAAATTTTTCCTAAGTATCACCCCTTTTTAATTGTGTGGCTATCATTGTTTCACAAGATTGTTTGTTGTTAGAATCTCTGACATGTGATATAGTGACAAGGCACCACCTATCCCGGCGGGCCCATCCTCAAGGTTTGCTAATAGATAAATGATGGATTGATCCAATGACTGTCGTTATACCGTTGGACCAAGATGATAATGATTTAAGCATAGCGGTGTACTGACAACCATTCGATGCAAAAGTAAAAGAGATGGTAGGTGGGTCCTTAGAGTGCCAGGTTGGATTGACATGGCAGTTTTTCATTGATCAACTTCAGTTATGATGTGGCAGATGTCAGAATTTTCCAAACTAGAATGTTGATGTTAGAAATCCCACTTGTCAGTTTTGTGCGACGTGGTAGTTTTTGATTCATGGCAGATTGTTGATGTGTCACAGTGGGTCCTATATTTTTAGATGGTTAAAGTATGATAATATCTCATGGTTGTTGTTATACTGTTGGGACAAGCTGCACACTTTTTAAGGTTAGTGGTATAGTGACAACCATTGATCTTGTCTAAGGATGAGGATCATTCGGTGGGTCCTCTGCGTTAGAACCTTTTAATGATGTGGTTGTTTTTGATTGGCCGAGGGTATTGGTGACATGTTAGGGTTACCAGTGTGTTTGACACCAAGGATGAGGTGGGGTTTTCTACCTGCTGACATGTTTGACTTGGCATTTCTTGATTTTTTGAAGGTTTTTTAAAGTGAACAGTGGGGCCAAGATTTTTTTAAAAGGTAGTGATCATCTGATCAAATTGCATCAGCGGTCATCGTTATATCTTGAATTGGTTTTTCTGATAATTTTGGGTTAGCACTTTAGCGATGAGGTGACACTTGTCCCCTCTGGGTAGAGTAAGGTTAAGTTATTTATTTCTTCACATGGAATTTTTGAAATGTTCTCATTGGTCAAGAACTAGCTTAGGAAAAAGTAAAGAGGGCTTTGTTGTTTGACTTGCCAATCATTTGATGCGTTAAAATGGAGATATATCAATGGTCAGAATTCAAATTTTTGCTCAGTGATGATTTTCACATCCTGTGAATACTGAGGCTGCCAATTTTGCAGTAATGGCAGATTTAATGTGTTACGTGCGGATGAGTTGTAAGCAGTTGGCAACACTATACATCATAATTCAACTGTTGTTTCTCTTTACTATTTTCATAAGCTCTCTAGAAAATTAGTTTTCTCTCTCTGGGAGATTTCAAGCAAAGAATTTGCAAGTGCTGGTAGGTCTAATTTTCTGAATTTAAAGAATTTCTTGAGGTCTGTGAAGAATTTTGAAGGATTTTGTGTTGATAATTTTAGGGTTTTTCTTGAGAATTCATATATTGTTTTATAAAGCCCTAGTTTTAAGATGCCACCAAAGAGAAATTTGTCTAGTCAAACACAGTATACCAAAAGAGGTATTTTTGAATATTTGATGTAGTTACTCCCACATTCAAATAATGGGGCAGCTAGGTTAAAAGAGTTGGTTCCAAGAAACCCTAGGGATTCTGTTGCAAACGGTCTCCATGACAGGGGGAATTGGATGACAGATGCCAAGGTGGGCAAGAAGGATAATGGTCTTACTTTGTTTAAATTAACTTATTCACAGAGAAATGCATGTGCCCTCTTCAGTAATATATGGCAATTTGACATTGGGAGATTGATAGTCCCTAGAGTTTTCATCGATGCTAAGCTATTGATTCAAATTGCTAAATGGTACGATCCTATGACAAAGTGTGTCAAGGACATAAATGGGAAAGACCTGATCAACATCATAGGATGAGATTAGGAAGGTTTTTTCATTAAATGATCCTTTTGTCGAGTTAGAAAAGATAGACTTTACAGAATTTACAGAAATTTATGAGGCACAGAGAGATTATTTAAGGGCATGGCCTCTGAGGCAATTCTTAGATGAAATTGGATATGTGTGTTGTCAATTCAAGTATGCCAGAGCCTTTTAGGATGGATTTGTTCAATAAGAGAGTGCAAGAGGTCTATAAATCATTGACCTTAATTCTAGGGCATGATGAAGCAACTCATATGCCAGTCCTATACATGTTCATGATGGTACAATCACTACATCCCCAATTAGCATTGATTTTTTATTTTGCATCTCATTTATCTGATTTAATTTATGAAGGGTTGATGGGAATCAAGGATATGAAGGTTAGTAGGCCTTTTGGGTGGTACTCAATGCTTATGCACATGTTCCTATACAAAGGTGGGTAGTTCTTTAGCTCAAAAATAAATATTGTGAAAGAGAGGAATGGAGAAACCCTTCTAGTGAAACTATATATGGACTACAACCTTGTCATGGGACATAATTGATGCTAGTTATATTGCATTTGATTGGGATTTTGCTTCTAGGATTAGAACTCTTTTTTTTTTTGACAATCCAAGGATCCCAAGAGAGTTGCTAAGATTAATTAGGCCAAAGGAGTATTGTCAGGACATCACCATTGTCCATAATTTTGGGGATATAGTTTTATATCCAGTTTCTATAGTTTTTAGAGTATATGGCTACAAAGTGGTGCCATATATTCTACCCTATTAGGTCCCATTGAAGTTAGGATATGCTAAAATCTTGAGGCAAATTGGGGACCTACAGGAGACCACTCTCACTGGAAATGGAAGGGGAACTTTCTCCCCTGATATAACTATAGCACATCAATATGTGATTACTAAAGGAGGATGGGTACATTTGAACAAAGTTTTGTAGCCCTACAAAATGACAATAGCAGTGTTCAGATGTGTAGATACAGAAGGTTTCCTTTTAGGAGTGTTCAGAGATAAGGTGAGATGTGCTCTTATTGAGCATTAGTTTAATTTTCCATAAGATATAATTAGGAATGAGTTTGACCTTCAAAATCAAGAGATCAAGAAAGAAAAATGGGCATCTATAAGAAGACTCTAGACTTCATTCAAAATTTTGATAGAGCTTATGACCCACTGAAAGGCTTTGAGCCATGGGCAAGGAAATTAGATGCCCTAATGGAACATTTTGAGGGTATTATGCATGCGGTTAATGAAATAATGGCTACTGTAACCAAGATAGACCCTAAGAGGGCTATGAAGATTTTTAGCCAGCCCAAGTATATGAAATTGACCCCAAGGGGAGTCTATACAATGTAGAGGAGAAGTGGTTACACTATTATCATGCCACCACAACAAAGAAGTAAGGATATCCCCTCCACTTCAAGAGGGAAAAGACCCATTGATGGTCTAGCAGTGCAAGGATCCCCTCCAAAAAGGCAAAAACAAGAAGAGGTAAAGCTAGGAGAGGAAGCTTATTCACCTTCTCAATCCTCTAGCTAGTTAGATGAACATGGGGTAGCAGAACAACTTCTACAGTTGATAAATGAGGGAAATATTTTTGTTTCCAATGATGATTTACAGGAAGGGATGCCGGAGGCACCTAAGGAGGTGGCTATGGATCTTTCAATTGAAGAGTTTGAGGGTAAGCAGATGGACCCTATTTTGAAACAAGTAAGTGATTCTTTCCTTGCTGATGAATAGTTTATCAAAACTAGGGCATTCTCCTGATCTCTTTGGAGGATGAAAATAAGTCAATTTAAGGAGATATGTGAAAAGAAGAAAGAGGAGTCCCTTGCTAGGGATATCATAGAAATAGAGAATGAGACCAAGGTAGAAATGGTCAAACAATTTGAGAAAATTACTCCAGCAGAAGGGAGGGCCATGGTTCATACTATAGGGGTCTTAATTCTACCAGAATGGGACATTACTGATATAATTGTTTTTGACCAAGTCAGACAGAGAAAAGTGAAAACTCTTGTTGTAGTAGAGCAGGTCAAATAGGCTACAAAAGGAATTGCTTTCTCTGAAGATCATGCAGCCCTACTGATGTGGTCATTGAATAGAGATGAAAACAAGGGAAAGAGAGAGGATATCTCTATAGGATATTTAGGTAGTTTATTAGTGCAGAGGGTAGGAGAGACATCTGGTGTATAGGCATCAAGTTTTATTTTGGAGACTGCTAAATTCAATGCCAAAGTGGCAAAGAAGGATGGCAGAGAGAAAGAAGAGCTTAGGCTCAAATTTGAAATGGTCCTTAAATCTTACAATGAGCTCAAGGTTGAGCTAATTTAGAAGGAGAAATTGATTGCACAATTGTCAGGGCCCTTAGATCATAGGTCTCCTCAGTTGGTGATTTCTAATAAGCCTATAGTGGCTTCATCTTCAAGACCAATAATTGAGCTACCACCATCCCCCTACCTAGAGACAAATTTGGATGCAAGGGTTACCTAGGAGAAACAAAGATTGATAGAAGAAACAAATAAGATGAGGGAGATAAGAGTGCAACTTGAGAGAGAAAATGACGAAAATATAAAGGCCACAACTTTAGCAAACCAAAAGTATGAGGAAAAGATAACAGATGCAATTATGCAGTTTTCTATTGATTGAAAGCCCTGCATTCTCCATAGTCATGCTACTAAGTTATATTCATTACTTGAAACCTTGAATAAGGAGAAGATGAAATTGTCACCAATTTTGAAGAAGTGGATTGAAAGGTCCCCTAATGTAAAATTATTTCGTATGCTATCAAAGGGACAAGAAGATCCTAATCCATTGATCAAACTAGCACATCAGATTGTCAAGAAAATGGTACAGTATGGGATCATTTTGGATAATTTCATTAGAAAATTAAGCATGTTGAAAGCTTAATTGATGCTTTTAAACTATGAGCTGGTTCCAACCATTTTCATAGATAAAGAAAAATTTAAAGAAGCACATCAATGGAGAGAAGAAATGGACGAACTCTTGTCAGAAAGGGTGACTGGTGTCCTAAGTGGCACTTTTTATATTAGTAGTGTTATCAAGCTGTTGATAAATGCTAAATCAATGTTTGACAATATTCAGCATAAGGTTACTCAGATTGAAAATGAGTGGGAACAATTATCAAAGAAAAAGGTTTAATTTGTTAGTTTTGAGTTCCCAAGCGAAGAGGTATATGATAGGTGGAGGTATTAGTACATACCTCATGTTCCAAATATTATTACTCTGCCAGCTTCCTAGAATGAGTAAAAGTAGTTACTTTTGGGGCCATGAAGGTTTTTGAGATACAGGAGAGCATTCATTGCATAAGGGACAACGAGATGTTGCAGATCAAATTTTTCAAAGAAAGCCATGAACAACATTGAAGAAAAAAAGAAAGGTGGCTCATCTACCAATATCCCAACTGCCTGATCAAAATATCTCATCTGTTTCATCAATGTATTTATTGTAAATTTTTGAGGTTGTTGAAAAGGTTTTTAAGGTTAGAAATTTTGTAAGCCCTAGAATGATCCGTAGCTTGTTGCATTTCCTTGTATATAAAGGATTTTCCATGATCATTCTAGGCATTGAGAAGTTTAGGAGTTGATAAGATAGAAATTCTGAAACCCTAACCCTCAGTCGAGGATTATAATTTTTATCATTATTATCAAAGAAATAGAGAAGAAGTATAGGTCGTTGCTACTATTTTGGAGGCTTGTTATCCAGAATATGATGTATACAACGTTCAAGGTTATACTTAATACAAAATATTAAATCTTTACCTCTCTTTTGAGTTTATTTTTTAGATCTTTAAGTCTTTCTGAGATTTATATGTATGTGTCTAGCTTTGAGTTCTGATCTAGGATTGGATTAAATATTGCTCTGAGTCAGATGTATGTTTACTGAATCTATTCAAGGATTTTCTATAATTAGCAAAGGATTGAGGTATTTGTCTTTATGTTTAGAGGCCTGATATTATCCAAGTAACTTTGTATTCATTCTATCTTTCTGATACTTTTCCCAGTGGATAGGGCACTGATATCTATTTTCCTATCTTTGCTTCATGAGGACTGATTTGAATCTAGTAATCCCGAAATATTAAATCATTACTAGTTATTTTACTTTTATTTACATTTACTGTTGTTCTACCTAGTGATGGAGAGTCAATGAATAATAGGTTTTTATTTAGTACTTTCTCACTGTTATCTATTGTAAGATCCAGTATTAAGTAAGAAATAGAGTTATATCTGTTGGATCAGGTGTACCCACCTTGGTTTTGCAGAGCTAGAAATGAAGAGGGCAGTCTTGTCTATATAGTTGGTTCAGTTTCCTATAGATTTCTCACATTTGGACCTAACCCATCCTTAATATGAGTCATAGGCATATTGGTATCTCATGGAGCATAAAATCCTATCTAGGAACCAACAAAACCTACCACCAACCTTCCTCCTAAAGTCCTACAGTAGTTTGTGGATGACACATTCTTTTTTGGCACCTCCTCAGTTTCAGAAGCCAGGGAGTGGAGAATTATGCTTGATAGATATGCTACTGCATCGATTCAACACATAAACTATCATAAAAGAAGAATATTCTTCTTCAATACTGAATTGGTGGTTCAAACAAATATTTTGAGATTTATTGGCTGCTAGGCTGACTCACTCTCTATGACTTACCTCACCCTCACTCTTACAATCAAAGATGTGAAGAATGAGTTTTGCAACTCCATCCTTGAACGAACTCAAAGGAAGCTGGCTGGATGGAAAGGTAAACTACTCAGTAGTGCTCCAGTAAGCTCCAACTCCTTGCTACTTCTCTTCAAGGTATTCCTATCTATTTCCTTTCCATATTCAAAAATTTTAGTGTTATGGCTGACAAGTTGGAAAAGATTCAGTGAACCTTCCTTTGGTCAAGGTTTGAAGAAAAGAGAAGGCTCCCTTTGGTTAGCTAGGAAAAAGTCTGCCCCCCTAAACATTTGTGGGGCCTAGGGTTGAGAAGAATTAACAATCTCAATAGGACCCTACTTTCCAAGTTGTCCTGGCACTTGTTCTCAGGCTTTTCTGACTGGTGCAAAATTATGGAGGCTAAATACCTTGATGGGGGTTGCTTCTATAAGCTCTTTATGGAACAGGGGCACTCGAGAGGTTCCAAAATCTAGAACAATATCCTCAACAATAAAAGTATTTTGGAGAAAGGGACCCTTTGGCAATTAGGTTATGGCAGGAACATCAGGTTCTAGGAGGAACCTTGGCTACCTGATGCTATTCTTGCTGCCACTCATTTCTCCCAATTAAGAAACATTCTTGTCCATGGAGTTGGTAGCCCGGTGTCTAACTTCATAATAAATGATAGATGGATCGACATTACCCCTTTCCTAAGGGACAAATAGAATCTCCTTAATATGGCTGCCAACCTCAATACCTTAATTCACTCTATCTGCATTATCCTATTTGATAGACTTGACAGACTCCTATGGCATCATACCCAACATGGTGGCTTCACGGTCAAATCTACTTATAATCAGCTTACTATAGTTTTTGCTTACAGTACCTACTGGAAAAAAGTGTGGCAATCACAACTTATCCCTAAGGTCAATTTCTTCTAGTGGATGGTGCTGCATAGGAAAATTCTTACTCTGGACAACCTCACCAAGAGGGGGTTTAGTCTTGCCAACAGATGTTGCTTATGTAAGAAAGAGGAGAGCATAAATCATTATTTATTCACTGTGATTTTGCATCTGAGGTGTGGCAGAAGGTTTTAACTTGCCTCTACATCTAGTGGGTCACTAATAAGGATATTTATGATTTTTTCCACAAATGGCTCTCTCCATCCTACCACCCTTTGATAAAGCTCATGTGGAATCAGACTTTGCCAATTTTCTTCTGGTCCCTATGGAAGGAACCCAATAATAGGATCTTCAGAGATAATTAATTAAATAGATTGATGGTGTTTCAAATTGGGCTCAAATTACTTCAGGAAAGCTTACTTATCACCCACTAGAAGACTCCAAGTCTCCCAACTTCAACCTGGGATCACAAAACTGCCATGAACTGGGGAATGGATAAGGGTTTTGCCAAATTTGATAACACCAAGTTTACTACTCAAAATTCTATTATTTGGACTCCTCCCCGAGCTACCTAGCACAAGTTGAATTTTGATGGATCAGTTTGCAATCAGCTCCAAGCTGGTGGTGGTGTCATTCATGATCACAATGGCTACTTAATGGAAGCCTATGCTGGACCCTTTCAAAACCATACTATCAACCAAGTTGAGGGCATGGCTCTCCTTTGGGGATTGAGATTTTTCATGTCTATAGGCTGCACCAACATTACCATTGAAGGAGATTCCAAAACCATAATTGAAGCTTCCAAGGGTGTTTGTAAAGTTGGTTGGAAAGTGGATAGCATTTTGAGAGATATTCATGACATTATTGATCACATGCATAGGGTTACTATCATGCACATCTACAGGGAAGGAAATGCGATTGTTGATGCCATGGCTATTGCCGGTCTGCATCTGGGTGGGCTTAGGTATTGGAGAGCTGTTTGTTAGCTACCACAGATACTCAAGACCTACTTAGGTGGGAAATGAGAGAAACCAATTTTGAATCTCATGAAGTTTAAAAAATAAAGCTTGTGTGGGATGCCTTATGGTGGGGCAGGGTGCCAGCACATTTTTACGACTCCTTTCACAATGCCTATTAGTTGCCACATGGATCATTGTGGATGTAACTTAAAGTATGAAATGGGTATGATGTGGCTTATGGGCACGAATTGTGCTTTAAAAAACCATCATTATTCCAATTGGACTCTGGGCAATAAATCTTTGGAGGTTGTCAAGAGATACGACATGAATTTTTCTCTTGGTAATTATTGTGATAATTATAGGTTAACATGTACTTCTCATGTTTTAAACATGGTGGTTTTCATGGCAAGGCTTTAAGAACCCCAAGACAATGAAAGCCTTAGTCACTCTCTGCAACTTTACATGACATCTAATCCCCTGTTTGGCTTCCTTTTTGGCATCTACAACCCTTATTGTGTGATTTTTCAGAGATCCGAGTCTGGTGTGAGAAATCTTCCCTTTGGTTTTCCTATGGTTTCTAGTTTTCTCTGCAGGCGGCTTCAGGGGAAGAAAATGGGTGGTGATAGGAAAAGAATCAAGCCAAACAGGATTGAGGAGGAATTCTCCTCAGACCCCATGGTTATGTACTTCTACAAGGAGGTAGGTATCCTACCTTTCATGGAGCGCCTCTAAGGCCATGATGAAATGATCTCCAAATTGGTTGCCAAAACCTAGAATGATAGGCAGGTCACTATCAACAACATCACCTTCTAGGTCAATGAAGAGGTTATTGGGTAGGCGAGGAGAATGCCGACTACTGGTAGGAAGTGGAAAAAGATGGCTAAGGCCCAAGCGAAGTTTGAATTTGTGTAATTCTTCAAGGATGATGCTACCCCCTCTCCATTTAATGGTGGCTACATCATTTCTAAGCTTCTAGAGTTTTGGCTAAAGATGTGTAATCTCATGATGAAATATTTCACTTTGGAGGGCTGGTGTGGTACATTTTATAACTATCACTTTTCCTTTCTCAACCATTTTTTTCAAAAATTGTTAATTTCCTTTCCTTTTTACCTTCTACATTAGTTGGAAGCTAACATGAAGGTTGTGAATGAAGCTATTTCTCTTGGTAAAAACCATGTTTATCTCTATTAGGGCCTTATCCTCTATTTATACAACTTCCATCATGCCCTCTTCCCCCCTCCACCTCCATAGGTTTCTCACACCTCTCAACAACCCTTGTCACTATCAGTTTCCCTTACCCAGGGAATTCCCACTCCCACTGGGTCTATAGGCAATATGACCCATGCTTCTAGTCTGAAGTCTACTGAAACCCAACCCACCCCCAGATCTTAGAAGCATTCCCTTAACTCGGGTGATGATTCTCAGCCCCCACCAAGAAGCTTAAAAAGATTGTGATTAATCTGGATTGTGCCTAGACTTCTAGGCCCCTTCTCACTTCTACTCACCGCTCTACCCACCTTGCCAAATAACATGGGAAAAGAGCTTTTAGAGAGCTCATGACTTAGGAGGAGGCTTCTACCTAGGAGGAGGCTTCTGTTGGCTCTCCTAGCAAAGAGGGCCCTAAAAATGACACTGAATAGGTGGAAATAAAGCCTGATGAGGATACCCATACCAATGTGGTTGAGGAGGAGTTGAAGGCAAAAGACCCTAGCAAGGACAAAGGTCACATTGGTAGCAGTTTGATGGGAAAAATTAAGTACCAATTTGCTTCCTTGGAGAATATGGTGTCTAAACTTACCAGGGACCTGGAAGCTACCAACAAGTGTTTGACGAATGTCAGTGAATTCATGCTTAAGGTGATGCATGCTTCTACCACTACTCTCTGCCTCCTTAATGAGAAGGCCTCGGAGGACAAGGAAGCTGTTAAAAGTAACTAGGAGCTCTTCAATTTCCTCAATGAGGAGTGGGTTGACCTTCTGCTATCAAAGCACTTATGATGTCCATGAGGAAAATTGTGTTGTGGGTGCTCATGATCGGGAGGAGGGAGACTGTTGTTTCTTCCTTGCCTCTTTTTTTATTAGATTTTTTTACTTTCCTATGCTTTATACTCTGAAGTTGGTTTTTAGCCCTGCGTGGCACCTAGCTAGGTTTAAGTTGAACATTCTCAAAACTTTTATGCAGATGTGTGATACTCTATGTATGTGGTGGTTCATGTTTCGTTGTTTCTTTGTTTTTTATTGTGGTAGACATTTCTGCTAATTTTCCTTAATTTGTATATATATAAGAGAAATGATATTCATATAAGTTAAATATATGATGACATTTTAGATGTTTTATGTAATTAATTAGGTATATAAATTAATTTATATAATAATTTATTTATTTATGTAATGATTTTAATTAAATTGGTAAATGACAATATGGAGATTACATTGACTCTATTAAATATGTTATGAAAACAATTACGGAGGACCACATAGGACATAAAAAAAAAAGTCTTACCATTATCAAAAAGTAGACAGTTATATAAAGGCTCAAAAAAATATCATATCTCTATATAGCATCACACATATATAAAAATGTAAGTCAAGAGTTGTACTTATTGTTCATAAATTTTTTATTGGCACAAACATTAGTCATGCAATGCCATCAGTCTACACAATCCACAAATCTTGATTAAATTATCATCACCTTTTAATTCTTTCTTCCTTAAGTGCTCTTCATTTTAGGAGAAAAATGAGTAGAGGAGTGCGCTATGTGCTTTTCTCATTAGGGTTTTTTTAACATTGTTATCAACATATCAAGCAGACTTTTTTTAATTCTAGCATGATTTTGAAAGCACCCCATTAGTCATGATTATCTCACATTCTTCATGGATATAATTAGATGAAATTCTTTTTGAGATGTATAGTTTGAATTGATTGGAAGAAATATTTAAAATTTATAACATAGATAAGAAAAATTAATTTAATCTTTCACTAAAATTATAAAAAAATTGATATAAAGTATCCTTTCAATATCATAGTGTTATTAAGAAGGTGGAGTCGACTTCGTTTCAACTTAGAAATGTGTTAATGTTTTTTCATTCAATTTTGTTTTTGATGAATAGAGGCATTTTCTTTTAATAAAATATTAAAGTACAATATTCACAATAAAAGGGGTCAGGGAAAAAAAGTCACCATGTGGAGAGTCACACGACACCTAGGCCAGAAACATATAACTATTCATCAAAAAAGCATATAAAGAAAGAAACCCTCAAGCTACAAGGGCAGTAGCAAAAGAGGGAGGAGGATCTATGTCATCGAAATTTCCCCAAACATTGGGCCCTAGGGTCAAGTCAGGGAGCGACCAGCCATCATCTTTATCATCTTCTTTCTCCAACTCTCCTTCCTCCCACATGGGAGAAATAGGAAGCGCTAGGCGAGGGAACTTATTAGAAGTGGCAGGAGGACATGCAAGAACACTAGTCGAAGGCCGAGCAGATGCAACTACAATAGAAATAAGCAAGGGAGGCTAGCCAACATCTGTAGCCCTCCAAGGAGGAGGAGAGGTAGAACGACGGTGCCAAGGGTGTGACATTCTGGAATGCCTAGTAGAGGAACTCTAGCTATGACAATGGCACCAAGGTAGTGTGTGGTCAGTCAAGAGAGAATTTAGTAGCACCCTAGCAACAGTACAAGAGGCATTGCCCCAATGCTACAACAATTCCTGCAAGTGGGCAACCTCCAGGGCCACTTTGTTTGCTTGAACTTGAATCTACATCATGACATTATTACATAAACATGCCTTAGCATAGAGAGAAATATTAATATCCAGAAAGTTGTGAGAAAAAAGAATAGAATTTTGATCTTTCCATAAAGTAAACAAGATCTCCATTCTTAAAGCATGCCAGACTTGGGTATACAGGGAAGGAAACATGGGTGAGTCACCAAGGAGTGCCATATGCCAAGAAAAAGGCTCAGGCCAGAAAGGCATGAAAAGGTCATGAATCCAAATCTAATAATTCTAAGCTCGATGACATAACCAAAAAATGTGCATAATAGTTTCAGGATGCCCACAAAAAGGGCATTTAGGGTCAGACACACCCAAATGCCAAAGCTAGGCTCCCAAAGGCAAACCCTGGTAAAGAAGACACTAGAAAAAGTGAGCAATCTTGGGCTCAGTAATAGCATCCTAAATAGTACAAAATCACCAGCTCTAGGTTTTCTAGGAGGATCAAAGGTGCCATCTATGATTGAGGAAATCAATCATAGGAAAATGAGGTACAAGTCAAGGATACCTAAGCTTGGGTTTGTAACTAGTGAATGGCATAGCAGGGTACCATTTACAGTCTTCCCACCAAGGTTTAACTAATTGAATTCCCAATTTATACCAAAAATAGGGCGTAATCATTGAAACAAGAAAGTCTAAAGTCTAACGATCTAGGCGGATGAGCCAGTATTAAACACAAAGATCATCCCAAGAGTGGAGACTTATAGCGGCTCTATAAAATAAATCTTTGGGTGTTTGAATGCCACATTTGTGAAAACGAAGAGAACTCATTCCCTGGATTTTGGCAAGAGGGAGCCCTTGCTGAGAAAACAAAGGGGACCACCATATATTTTGTTGGTTGAGAGAAAGACCATCATGAAAACCATTCCCAGCCTAGTGAATACAAGGTTTGACAGCTTCCTAAGCTCTCTAGATACTTTTTCCAATAAAAGTACCATGGATATGAATAGGGGTTTTCATAACTAGAAGGGTTTGAAAGCCAATCCCCTTCCAGGTAGCCTTGTATATAGGATACCCCAAAGAGATGCAATGTCAAAGCAAAATTTTCTAGGCCTTATTACTTATGAGACATTGCAAAATCCATTTTGCACAAAGGGCCAAACCTTCTTTCTGAGTATCTAATAAAACAAGGCCATCAGAGGCCATAGGGAGACAATAGAAATCCCAGGCAACTCTATGAAAACCATGATGATCAATTCTGGAGGCCCAAAGGAAATCTAATAGTAATTTCTCAAGCTTTTTTTAAGAGGCTTTTGAAGGAGACCAACCAGTGGAGTAGTAAACATAAGTAGCAACCAACACTTTGGAGTAGATCTGAAACTTTTGAGTGAGGGAGAGTGGCTTGGTGATCCAATAGGTAATCTTTTTCTCAATTTTGGCTAAAACTGCATTCCATAATTTAGAAGAAGTATCCTGAAAGGAAAAGGGAATGCCTAGAAAGTGAAAACTTTCCCCATGTTGAATCCTGGACCATCCAAACTGAGAAAACCAAGGTGGATTGGGAAGGGTAGACTACCTAAAACATAAGGTTTTATGCCACTGAATGGTGGAACCAGAGGCCAAGCAAAAAGTGTCTAAACATTGCAAGGCTTCCTTGATATTATCTTCATCCTCTTCAAGAGTTAGAAATGGATCATCTACAAAATGGCCATTGACTAATTGCTAGAAAGTATCTGGTAAAGCAATTCCTCGAACACGACCCATTGAAATGGAATGAGCTAGAAAATAACCAAACCCTTCGGCCATTAGAACATATAAGGTAGGAGCTAGAGGACAACCCTATCGAATAGATCGGAAAAGCCCAAAAGTAGAAGATTTTCTTTCGTTGATGGTGATGCAAGCAGAGGCATCGCAAAAAAGCATTTGCACAAATTGAAGAAA